>CAUYQV010064529.1:0-12974 GCA_963574575.1 Galagoides demidoff
TGAATCTTTCTAAATGTAGAATATAAATGTCTTAACACAATAACTAAGAGGATGCCATGAAGGCTATGTTAACCAGTTTGATGAAAGTATTTCAAATTGTATATAAAACCAGCACACTGTACCCCATGACTGCATTAATGTACACAGCTATGATTTAATAAAAAAAAATTTTAAAGATTAGATAAATAAGTTGATAAAAAATACTCTTTTTAAAGAAAAAACGGTGTTTAACAGTCATGACACTTTTATTTTTACTTTGGTTTTTGTCTGCTTCTTGTTCAAACATTTCATATTCTAAGAAATGCCCAAAGTCCTATCAAATGTGCTTGGAGTGGAATTTGTTATTCAGAAGCACACAGAAGTCATTTTGGAGCCACGACTATTGAATAAAGTCATTCTATATGGCATATATATTTTGAAATACTTGAGGGAAAAGTCACATTTTTAAAATTTATTCTTATAATTGAAGATGCTTCATGCTCTGACAATATCTGTTTCCTCAGGCATTAATTTATTCAGTTGTGCTGGCTGACAAGCAAAGGGGGATCAGAAAGATGAGGCCTTTTTTAGATGAAAGAAAAAACCCACAAAGCATTAATAATAAAATAATATATGCAGAAGTGAATTTTTATTTGAGAAAATAAATCACAAAATTTACGAATTTCAAAAAAGAATATACAGCAAAAACATCACAAAAGCCAGAAAAGTTAAATAACAGTTTAATCATTAATTGCCTGATACATTTTCATAAGACAGTTTCCTACGGTTCAGGGCTACAGACTCTTTGATCAGGCCTTCAAGTGTCAACAATGTTAGAACATTATTTCCTACAGAAAGACTAGAAAAGGTAATTTACAATTTCCCCTAACAAGATAGATTAGGCTTGGCTATATGGGATGTTTGTTTGTTTTAAATTCATAGTTGAAAATATTTTAGCCTCATGGTTCCTGATTTGTAACATCATACACATTTCTTAAACTGTTTCCAAATGTGGCAAAACTTCTACACCTCTATAAAGTTTCTTTTGTATATGAGCTATCAGAATTCAGTCATTGTCTTATGTAGTAACTAGAATTATTTATTTTTTTCTGGCTCACTTTTTATTACTACTTTTATTATTATTATTAGTGTGATAAGAACACTTAACGTAAGGTCTGAACAATTAGCAAATTTTTAAGTATACAATTTTAACTATAGGCACTACGTTATACAGTATTTCTCTAGGACTTATTCATGTTGTATAACTGAAACTATATATTCTTTAACTAATACCTTCCCATCCCCTACTCCCACCATAAACCAGTCTTGGCAACCACCATTGTACTCTCTGCTTCTGTGAATTTGACTATTTTAGATTCTTCATATAATTGGGATCCTGTGGGTTTTGTCCTTTTTAAAAAAATGTATACTTCGGAAGTAAAAGTGCATTTTTTTAATAGAAATATTATATAGTGGTGAAGTCCGGGCTCTTAGAGTACTCATCTGTGAAACAGCATACATTGTACTCAATAGGTAATTTTTTATCCCTCCCCCTACCCAATCCTAGCCTCCCACCTTTTGTGTAGGATAAAGCATAGGGTTAAAAGTGCTAGGCTCTAAGGACAAAGTGATCTGGAAATAGCCAAGCATCACTGCTGGCCCCAAGTACTAAAACCAGTACTCACTAGACACAGCATGCTGTCCTAACCCTAAGGTTAGCATAAGACAAAAGTCTGGCAAACTGGATGGGTTAGAATTTGAATTGTACAGTTACAGAAAAATGACTTGGTTTTTAACCTTGACTCTTTCTTTGAAGATTTCCTTGTACTGTATTTGTACTGTATTTTGTCAAGTCTGAGATTTCAATCCAAGCCAGTGAGAGACGTTAGAGGGGCTGCACCCTTGTTTCTCCTTGCAGAGGGCTTGCTGGTGTTGACCTCCCCAGTTCCCTCAGTTGAATCCAAATAGACTGAACAGGTGTTAGTCTTTTGTGTCGAGTCCCGCCAACACTTCTACAGCCTCCAGTGTACATTATTCTGCTCTGTATGACGGCGTACCCACAGTTTCACTCTCACATATAAATGAGAACATATTTTCCATTCTTGAGTTACTTCACTTACAACAGTGGCCTCTAGTTCCATCCAAGTTCCTGCAAAAGACATTATTTTATTAAATTTTATGGCTGAGTAGTACTCCATGATACAGATACATCACATTTTCTTCATCCAATTATACATTGCTTCCCTATCTTCACTATTGTGAATAGTGCTATAATAAAACATACTAGTGCAGGGATCGTTTTGATATAATAATTCCTTTCCTCTGGGGTAAATACCCAGCAGTGTGATTGTCGGACCCAATGGTCAGTCTATTTTTAGGTCTTTGAAACATCTTCATACTATTTGCCATAAAGGTTTTACTAATTTACATCCCCATGAACAGTGTATAAGCATTCATTTTTCTTTGCATCTGTGCCAACATCTATTGCTTTTTGACTTTTTAATAATGACCATTCTGATGAGTAGGATGGCCTCTCATCCTCGTTTTAATTTGCATTTCTCTGATGATCAGGGACATTGAGCATTTTTTCATGTGTCTGTCGGCCATTCATATGTCTTCTTTGAAAAATGTCTCTTCATGTTGTTTGCCTGCTTTTTAATGGGGTTATCTGTTTTCCTGCCAAATTATTGAGGTTCTTGTAGATTCTGGATATTACTCCTTTGTCAGATATTTTTCTCCTATTCTGTGCTTTGCCAATGTGTCTACCAACAAATTGTCCCATTTGTCTATTTTTGGTTTTGTTTCATTTGTTTTAGGGGTCTAGTCAATAAATTCTTCATCTAAGCCAATGTCCAGAAGAAGTCTTCCTAGTCTTTAGTAATTTTATATTTTCTCATCTTATATCTAAGTCTTCAAACCACCTTGAGATAAATTTTGAAGAAGTGGAGAGAGAATGATCCAGTTTCATCCTTTCATGTAAGACTATCCAACTTTCCAAGCATCATTTATTGGATAGGGTGTCCTTTCCCCAGTCTATGTTTTTGTCTGCTTTGTCCAAGGTCAGTGTGTTGTAGGTACATGTCTTTATTTCCAAGTTCTTTATTCTGTTCCACTGATCTATGTGCATATTTCTACACCAGCACCATGCTGTTTTGCTTACTATAGCCTGGTAACATACAATGAAGTTAGGTGATATGATGCCTCCAACTTTGTACTTTTCTCTTAGTTTTGGCTAATTGAACTCTGTTTTGATTCCATGTGAATTGTAGGATTTTTTCTAATTCTGTGAGAAATGACATTGGCATTTTGATAGAAATTGCATTGAATCTGTAGATTACTTTGAGCAGTATGGTCATTTTAATGATATTGATTCTTCTAATCAGTGTGCATGGAATTTATTTTGTTTGCTTGTGTCATCTATAATTTTTTCCATTGGCCTTTGGCAGTTCTTGTAGAGTTCTTCTACTTCCTTGGTTAAGTATGTATTTAATGAATTAATTAATTTTGTAGGTATTGTAAATGGGATTGTGTTCTTTATTTGATTCTCAGCTGGGCCATTATTGACGCATAGAAATGCTACTGATTTATATACATTGATTTTGTTACCTGAAACTTTACTGAATTCATTTATTAAATCTAGCAGTATTTTGGAGGAGTCTTTAGGTTAAACATATAAATGAATTAATATTAAAGTATAATTAATTGTTATACTTATACTTTACTTATCTTTATAATAATTAATATTAAAGTATACTTAATTGATTTCCAAAATATTTATAAATATTTTAAATATAATAATAAATACTTTTTACATAAAAAATAAAAATCCAGTATTTTGTAATTTCTTTCTATCAGTGGAGAGGCATCATAAATGTGGCAGAGCCCTGCAGCCTTCTCATAAGAAACCCAACCCCAGAGGCTAGGTGCCTGTAGCTCAGTGATTAGAACGCCAGCCCTGTGCACCGGGAGTGGCAGATACAAAACTGGCCCAGGCCTGTTTATCAAAAAAAAAAAGAAGGAGAAAAAAAAAAGAAAACAAAGAAAGAAAAAGAAACCCAAACCCAGACTAGCTAAGTAGCTGAGAGAGGATAAGTATAAGGCAACCAGCACCCAACTCAGCTTCAATCCCAAGCCCTGAGAAGTTTGACTTCTCTGAGGAACTATTCAAAATTTATATTTGTGTAATGGTTTCAAATCCAATGACTTCAAGTCTGCAAGAAGATGATAATGATGTTGTGAAAGCACAATTTCAGGGCACTGGCAATTGTCAACAATCACAGGACGTGGCTGTCTAGCCTGCTGTTCCACCCTCTATAGAACAATCTACCTCTAACTCCAGCTGAACTCTGAAAGTTCCACACAGCCCCATGCAGCAGCAGGTATAGCTGTAAGCCATGAAGAGCCTAAACACAGCCCCAATACACATACAATGGAATCCATACACAGTCATGTATAGACTGAATTCTCACCTCCCTTCCCCTAGGCCGTGAGCAACCTGTCTTCCAAGCAACTCAAGTCATGTAGCACAGTGATCATGAGCACAGAGTTTGAAATCACACAGAATTTGGTTGAAGTCCCACTTCTGCTACTTAATAACTATTGAGGCTCAAAGAAAATTGTTTAGATTCATTGAGTCTCTAATTGTCTCATCTATAAAATAAGGATGATAACTGGTAGCTCCTTCATAGGATGATTATGAGGATTAAATGACATCTGACATGTAAAGAACACAGGTACAAGGAGGATTGAATAACATTGGCCTTAATTAACGTATTTAAAGAATGTAAGTAGGATTAAGGGCACAGTGAGTCACTGAGAAAATATCTATTATGTACTTGGGATCATTGCTGAAGAAACACAGGGCCTCTTTGTAGTGAGTACATCTTTTATTGATGTATTCACATAACGTAAATTTATTGGGTACTTGCTACATGATAGGATACAAAGACAATTAAAACACAATCCTTTTTTTTAAGAAGCAAATGTTTTACTGATGAGATAAAGACATAGATAACTAACAACAATGCATGAGATCAATACCGCAGACTATTAGAAATTAAATTCTAAGTGTTCTTAAAGGAAAAAGAAATTGATTCTTTTTAAGATGTTTAGAAAGACTTCCTAGAGAAAGTTATATAGGCATAGAGTTTTGAAGACAATAATAAGAAAAAAAGAAAGGCAGTGAGAGTATTGATAAAGAGAAAACGATGTGAAGAGTGCATATATAGTTTAGCATTAAGTAAGCATTTTTTGCAAACTATCTTCTAGTGGGTCATCACTAACTTACTCAGATTGACAATATATTTCCCAACCCTAAATTGCCTCAATGGAATCACATTTTCTCCTTTTCCTGAAGCCAGGTACTCAGCCAGTGTAAAATTTCAAGTTAACACAAATCCCTGTTAATCCTGCAGTGGCAAGACGGTGTAAAACTTAAAACCAAAAGAAACTTGTTAGCTTGACTTTTGCGATGTATGATGGGAACATATTATTTTTTTGCTACACAATTTTTTAAAATAAACTTGAAGCTAGTCCTTAAAAATCTAATATAGCAGCTGTTGAGAGAAATGACAAATACAGTACTTTAATTTTTGGATATACTATTCTATGTAATGCAATTTCAGTCTCCAAAGACTCATGTGGGTCTAGAAAGTACATTGTTCCTTCTATGATATACACCTTACTTACTACTTAAAATAATTGGATTTTATTTGTAAAATGCAATGCTAGAGTAAGCTTCATGTTCCTAAAGATATTTTCTATTTTGTACCAATCAATTCATAAAATGTGTCATTTCTCCTAAAATGCACTTTATAGTGAAAGAGTATCAAACTGAATCCAAAGTTTCTCTAGGATGATTCACATTTTTCTTGCCAGCTGTTATGACATGAATAGAGATGGTTAGGCTCCTGTGTGAGAAGTAGCACATGAGACCTGTTCCAGGTTTCTGCTTCTATGTGCACATACAACAAACTACGCTACAATTTAGTGGCTATGGACATCAATTTATTATTTTCTGTTATAGTTCAGGGGAATAATGGGCTCAGTTGGGTAGTTCTGGTTTAATATGCTTCATAAAGTTGTAGGCAGATATAACTGTGCCCAGAGTCACTTGAAGGCTTCTGATATGTCTAGTGCAGACTGGGATGGCAGAAACAGCTGGGAGCTGATTAGGCGTTCCTTTTTCTCTCTCCCTCTGTCTGCTCCTCCTCTTCCTCTTTTTACTCCTCTTCCCTCTTCCTGTCCATGTCCTCATTCCTTCTCCATTTCCTCCCCCTACCACCCACCCCCTCTTCTTGTGGCTTCTCCATATGACTAGTTCAAGCTCCCTCCTGGTACTGGAAGTGTCAGGGAACTTAGACTTCTTACATGGAGGTTGGCTTCTCCCAAGAAAATATTCCAAGTTGCCTGAGTGGAAGCTGTAAACTTTTTAATGAGCTAGCCTCAGAGATCACAGAATATCACTCTATAGCATTCTACTGTCCAGCTCATCACTAAGGTCAACAGAAGGTATATGAGACCATACCACTCAAGGGAAGGAAGGTAAAGAAACCGCCACCATCCTTGATTTACCATGATACCTAGACAATAATGGAATATTATGGGATTTCTTCAAACTTTTTTCTTCCCTTCATAGTGATTTTAAAAGATACTGAGACTACCATAAAACTCCTAAATTTAGACTATGCCAATTAGTTATTTAACCTAATTTGTTAATTGGTTTCTACTGGTAATTAAGAAAATATAGGGTGGTGCCTGTGGTTCAGTGAGTAGGGCGCCAGCCCCATATACCAAGGGTGGTGGGTTCAAACCCTGTCCCCGCCAAACTGCAACAAAAAACAGCCAGGCGTTGTGGCAGACGCCTCTGGTCCCAGCTACTTGGGAGGCTGAGGCAAGAGAATCGCGTAAGTCCAGGAGTTGGAGGTTGCTGTGACCTGTGATGCCAAGGCACTCTACCGAAAGCAACAAAGTGAGACTGTCTCTAAAAAAAAAAAAAAAAGAAAGAAAGAAAGAAAGAAAAAGAAAAACAATATAAAAACTAATATAAAATTGTCCTTTGTGCTCAGTTTGGCTTACTGATAAGAACTTTTTTTTTTTCAAGAATCTTTTAAAAGAATTATCAAGAATGTTCTCTATGGGTGATATCTGTCAATAAGTACAAAGGTAAATAATCAAGATGTAGTGATTTCAGCCACTTTTAATCCCATTCCAATTTGCCTCCTAACTCACTGGGAACATCAAAAAGCTGCAAAATGAATTTCTGAGCATGTTTACTACTATCTAGACCATGCCAGCTGCTACATGACCATGAAATAGAACCACAGCACTTTCAAACTTTCAATGTTTTGGTATGTTCAGCATAACCCATTTTCACTAGAGAATTATCATGGAAGCATGACTCAAGAGAAGGATATGTATATTAATTAAGCTAAGATAAATATTTTATATGACACAACCATCTACAAGTTGGCATTGAGAAACTGCATTCTCCTTAAAGCAGCTTATAGAAAGGGTGATTTTTGTTAAATAAAGCAGCTGGGTTACTTCTAGTTATCCATTTATTGCTGAATTACAAACTTTCCCAGACTTAATAACTTAAAAGAACAATCATTTTATTATACCTCACAAATCTGTAGAACAACATTTTGGGCAGGGCTCAACTGGACAACTCCTCTCTATAAAGCAATGCCTGAGGTCACTCAGTGATATTCAGCTGGTGACTGGACTAGGATGGAAAGTCCAAGGTGCCTTCACTCAGATGTCTGGCACTCGTGGGTGCCCCACATCCTTCCTTGGTCTCAGGGACTTTTCCAGAAGGCCTGTCCAGAAGAGCAGTCAGTCATCTTTCATGAAGGCTCAGGTTCCAAGCGTAAATGTTCCAACGGACAGAAAAGAAAGCTACCAATAAATATTAGGCCTGTGTAGCACATCAGCATCCTGTCACTTCTGCCATATTCTTCTGGTTAAAGTAGTCACAGAGAATCTGCTCAATTTCAGGAAGACCTTGACTCTTGATCAAAAGAAAATTACAGCACTATGTAATTTTCTGCAGAGCCCACGAGGAGGCAGACATTTCTGAAGCCATATTCTGGAATGTCTGACCTGCAGGCTGTTAAGAGTTAGCTGAAAGACGGATACACAGGGGAAACTCAAATGATGTAAATTAGAAACAACAGTGGGCCAGATCTACAGATGGCATTACTTACACTCAGTTGAAAAGAAGAATCCAGAAATATTAATTGTGTAATGTGAAGAAGTTTCCCAATTATAGTTAAGTCAGAATCTTTAACTATGTAAAGGCACTGAGTGGAACTTTTTAAAAACTGAATGTCAGATAACCTCTCTATATTACAGGGCAGGCACCAGTTATAATGCAGTACACGCATTTCCCACTCAGTCAGAAACCACTTACAGAAATAAAACAGTAATGTTTTAAAAGCCTTTTGGAGGGGGCATGGTTTTTTTCTTTCAAAAGCTAAATCCTAAAAAAAGGAAAAAAAAAACCCATTAAAGCATACATTCTATACCCAGTTTTCAAAACAAAACTTAGGCTCTTTTGAATTGTTTTCTATTGTTATATATTGCTATATTTATACACTCTCCCACAGATGAATTAACATAACACTTGGGTTATCAAGGCCCTTCACAGTCAACCTAACACTGCTTTCCTGGGCTTATTTACCATTGGTTTTCTCCCAAAAACTTGTAGTCAAAGACCAAAGGGAACATACTTATAATTGAACATTCTGAGTTCATTATTCACTGCAGAAAGAGAAACCATACACCAGGAGGAATCATGGTGCCTACTAGTTCTCATAAAATGTTAGAAAGGACATATAGGATTTGAGCTTGTTTTCCATGATTTGGGCTTACTAAATCTTACTAAGAGGAAGAAAGACTACATTAAGCTAAGATTGTAATTGGTAAAAAAATGTCTTCATATCAACCAAGCTAAGGTTGTCATTTTTGTGACTTTGACAATGTTTATCACTTATCTGTCTTCAGATAAGTGATTATATTCTTTTCTTGATCAAACATTGTCAGTGTCCTTGTGCCATGTTGAAGCTTTGTGAAATTATGTTCATCAGGAGAACACCAGTTCCTACTCCAGACTAGCTCCAGGTGTCAGAGGCTCCTTCTCTCTTCTGCACTCCAGACTTGCTGTACTCTGCTAGACTGGGGTTATCTCAGCCCTCTGTTCCTCCTTCTGTTCCATTCAATTCCTTGTACCTTCAGTAACCCTTCCCTTAGCACTCCAACTCAGTTTCTCTGGGAAGTTCTTTGTGCTTCGCATTGTTTGGTGCTTCTTCCCTCCAATAAGATCATCGTGCACATCTCTCTCAGCACTGGCAGACCACTGCAGATCACTGACACCTAACGTACACTGTATTTACAGGAAAGGAATGAGGATGGTTTTATTTTTGTTTCACAGACTAGATCACGCGGGTGAAATTGCCTTACTTGATTCAATAAAATCTTCTTTGGTAACAGGCTTCACAAATCCAGTCCTGAAAGCAAGAAAAGAAGTCAGGTCTTCAAGAATCACTGTTGGAAAGAAACGGGTTCTCAACTTGTGGATCCCGTAAGACCATCATCCTGCATATCAGATATTTACATTAAGATTCATAATAGTAGCAAAATTATAGTTATGAAGTAGCAACAAAAATAATTTTATGGCTGGAGGTCAGGACAACATGAGGAACTGTATTAAACGATGGCGGCATAAGAAAGGTTGAGAACCATTTAGTTCAGTTCGCCCAGAGCCTGGAACGAGACTACATTTCCCACAATTCTTCAGGGCCTACCCGCCTCCAGCGTGCTGGAAACTACATCTCCCACAATCCTCAGAGACCGCGCCCTCGTCTGATTTCCGGAAGGCCCAGCACCTTTTCCCATCTACCCTTTCGGTCCTTGCGCGCTTGGGAACAAGGTCGGGGAAACAGGTCTGGGTGTGCTGCCGCCATTTCTTCCGCCTTCGGTCTCTGCGCCTTTCGCAGAGCTCTCCAAAGGCGCCATGTTGGCACAGAGCGTCCGGAGGTTCACGACCTCTGTGGTCCGTAGGAGCCACTACGAGGAGGGCCCCGGGAAGGTTAGTGTGTAAGGGGCTCGGCTTGGTGGGGTTCAGGGGAGGTGGCAGCGACTCCTTCACCGGCAAAGGCGCTCACTGTGAAGACCGTGACAGGTTGGGAATTGGGGCTGAAACGCAGACTTTCTGCTAACCCCAGGTCTAGGGGAAAAGCTGAGGACCCCAGCGCGCATAGCCACAAGGACAGGACAGGTAGCTGGGAGCCGTACACAGGCCTCCACCGTCCCCTCCCCCCACAGCGAACGGACAGACGAAAAAAAGAGAAAGAAAAAAAAAACCTCTGAATGGTCCCGGAGACCAGGGCTGCAGGTGTGGTGGCGTAAAGCCAATCTGGAGGTCATCGGACCCCCAATCAAGGTCATTGGACATTAGTGAGGAAACGAGGGCCTGTGGTTGTGGATCAAGCTTTTGTAAGTAGTCGACTACGTTAGAAGTTCTCAGTCAAGATCGGGTTTGACCTCAGGTGAAAATAACTTAAGTCAGATAGTGCAGATGTAACAACCTTTGAAGGTTAAACGAGGCCTCATCGTAAAGGGCAGGGTATGGGTGCTCAGTGATGAAACGTCATTACCTTATAGCTTCCTTACTGGGTGGCTGGTTTATAATAAACTAGAACAGCGGGTTTTGTTTCTAAAATGACTCCTTTGGAGAGTACTTTTGTCCTAAAATAGAAAACTTATCACTAATTTTATCTTGAGTCCTTCGAACCATGGAGTAGTGTTGAATAAATCCAGTTGTTACTTTCTAGTGTTATGTATGTTAAAAGTCCATGGAGTTTGAAAGATAGTGTTTAAAAAGGTAGATGATTGTGTAGAGTACATACACATTTAGCATCCCCTGTGTTCTTGGCCCCCGTTTTTTTTTAGTCTGTAAAACATTATTTGAAGTTCTATTTTTGTTACTTGATTTTCCAACAGAATTTGCCATTTTCGGTGGAAAATAAGTGGCGGTTACTAGCTATGATGACTTTGTACTTTGGATCTGGATTTGCTGCACCTTTCTTTATAGTAAGACACCAGCTGCTTAAGAAGTAAAGATGTTTTCATGCATCCATTCAACAGGTAATTAATGGATCTGTGATCTTCCCTGAAAAACACATATGCTCCTACGAATGCATTGTTGTGTATGGCATCTGAGACCCAAAGATGTTAAGTTGGCCAAGATCCCATAGGTAGAGATGATGGCCAGGATTCCTACCCCGGCGATCTTGGTCCAGAGCCCTCAATTTTTAACCAGGGAAAGTTATAATAAACTGATTATTATTCTATCGCAAACACTTGCTGAAATAACACTGGTATAGAACATGTCCTTTAAAACACTACAAATTTTTTAATTTGTTTTAAAGTGATTACTGTACTCCCTTCCAGTTTGTATAATCTAGGCTAACAATATTGATTTAAGTTGTACAAACCCCAGAAGATACAGTCCTTACAGTGTTCCTTCATAAATCAGTCTCAGATGTTTGTACTGATAGAAATCTGTGTGTGACCAAGGCGGCCATCATGGGAAACTCAAAACTTTTGAAGATACTTTTCTCAGTAAGGAGTGATTCTCCGATGATTTTGCTCCACAGCGAAGGATTTGGCAATATCTGAAGACTTTTTTTTTTTTTTTTTTTTTACTGTTCCAATTGGGGGGCAAAATTCCAGTAGTGTGAAGGTAGAGAAACACTGTGTTAAGAGAATATGTTAGTCTATACCCAGGAGAATCTTGTGTATTGGGAGGTTTACAAATTTCCAGTGTGTGAATAAAAGATTTATTTAGTTTGTTTGTGATCAGAATTTCTCAAAATAATAGGACACCCTATTGAATGATTGGAATAAATTCCAAAATATACCTTAGAAAGGGAAGACTACTTCTTATAGTTAATAAAGGCAACTACTTATCCAAGCCATTATTATGGAAAGGGTTTGGTGCATATGATGAAGCAAATCAGTATGAATAAAGTCATGATACTGTAAACGCTTTCTGATGTACCTGTCACAGTGATGGTCTTTTAATGAAACTGTATGATTCCTGTTACATGAATGGGTGTTTTTTAATGCCATTCATTTTTGTTTTTTATTTTGCAGATATGAAGAGCATTTTAAAAGGTGTATTCTGTTTGAAAAATGGATCAAACTCTTCAACTCAATAGCATACTGTTTGAGTTTGTAAATAAACTTAAGATGTGACTGCTTAATGTCTCTTTTCTGAAATAAGCGTGACAGTTGAGCGTTTGCTTACTTTACTATTTGGGTAATAGTCCATTATCAGTTAAGAACTGTGTGTGATTTAGCTTGTTTCATGGTATCAAATACTGAGATTTTTATTTAAGTTTAGATTTCTAGGTAAAGATTTTGTTGGACTTTTTTTGTTTATATACTTTTAGTCTACCCCTTTACTTTTGACAGTGTAAACTTGGTTTTTCTCCATGAGTGATTAATTAATTTTGAAGAAAACCAGTAGTGTGTACAGGTTGAACTTCTGGTTAATCAGGTATTTAAGAGCTACTATTTTGTCTTCCAGGCCTATTACCTGAAACTGAAATTTTTACCTCATTAAATATTGGTGACCAGTATTAGTCTTATTTAGACCAGAAAAAGAATATTTGAAATAGAATATAATAGCATGTAATAGATGATGTAGGAAATATTCCCAGTGTATTCTGGAATTTTGACTATAGTATACCCTAGTAGAAATGAGATTAAGAAAGAGCAGTGAGGCTTGGCCTCTGTGGCTCAATCGGCTAAGGCGCCAGCCACGTACACCTAAGGTGGCGGGTTTGAATCCCCAGCCCAGGCCCGCCAAACAACAATGATGGCTGCAACCAAAAAATGGCTGGGCGTTGTGGCGGGTGCCTGTGGTCCCAGCTACTTGGGAGGCGGAGGCAGGAGACTCACTTGAGCCCAGGAGTTGGAGGTTGCTA
>CAUYQV010064531.1:0-11652 GCA_963574575.1 Galagoides demidoff
GCACCTGTGGTCCCAGCTACTTGAGAGGCAGAGGCAGGAGAGTTGCTTGAGCCCAGGAGTTGGAGGTTGCTGTGAGCTGTGATGCCACAGCACTCTACCCAGGGTGACAGCTTGAGGCTCTGTCTCAAAAAAAAAAAAAAATGGAATGGAGAACATCAACAACATAACTAAACAAACAGAAGAATCAGTGAGCTCAAAGACAGACTATCTGAAAACACAGAAAGAAGAAAAAAAAGAATGAAAAGGAATGAATGATGCTTAGGGCTCTATAGACAAATAGCTAAAAGAACAAATATTCAGATTATTGGAGTTAAAGAGGGAATTTACCACAAAGCGTAGGAAGTTTATTCAGAGAAACAAAACTTTCCAAATCTGGAGAAAGATAGAAATATCCAAGTATAGGAAGGTCAAAGGTTGTCATATTCAACCCAAATAAGAATAAGCCAAGTCATATTATAATAAAACTAATAAAGATCAATGAGGGGAAAATGTAGAGTCCTCACTATTTAGCAGAAACAGTGCTGTGCCAGCCTGGAGTACTCAGCAAAACTGTTATAAAGTAAATTAGACAGTTACCAAAATAACAACTAGGCCTGGGAAATTTTCTTGGGTGCCCCAGCACCTTCTTGCCTTGAAACAGTCACTGGGATAGACCATGACTGCTTTAGAGGTTCTCTGGAGGTTCCTTTTACTCCCCCTCTGAAGGTTCCATAGTACACTTTAGCTAATTGTAATATTAATACTAAAATCTCCATCAAATGAAAAACTATAATATCATTCATATAACCTGAGTTTCATGACAGCACATGATAATGGTACCGTGCCTGTATGACAGCTTTTACTGTGAAAAAGCAAAGATACAAAAGTAACAACTTTGTATGACTTTAGGAAGATATAATTTAAGGGAACACCACAGGGCAGGAAAGGTCGATTCTGCCTGAAGCTCCAGTGAAGAAATTCCTGTGCTGCACAGGAGTAGGCATCCTTGTAATCAACTATAATAAACTCATGTAACTCCTCAAGCTGTTCTTGTTCAAGCCATTCTTTGTCTCTCAGTTCCCTCTCAGTTTAGGGGCCAGTTTCTCTGTACTGTCCCAGGATTTTCACAAGACAGTCAAAGAGGAAGAGAACTCTGAAAGTAGCAAGAGAAAAGTAGCAAATAACATATAAGAGATACCAAATAACACACAGAAGCACAATTCTCAAAAAAAACCATTACAGGCCAGGAGGGATTGGGACCATATATATTCAAAGTACTGAAAGAAAAAGAAAATTGCCATTTAAGAATACTGTCCCCCAACAAAGTTATCCTTTACAAATGAAGAGATAAATAGCTTTCCTAGACAAACAAAAGCTAAGAAAATGTATCACTAATGGTCCTGCCCTACAACAAATGCTAAAGGGAGCTCTTCAAACCCAAAGAATGCTAATGTAATTGTTATATTAATATTGTAATTACAGTATTTAAACTATTTACATCTTTAGTGAGAAGAATAAAAGTCAAAACTATTAAAAAGAATAGCTACAACAATTTGCTAAGAGATAGGCAATTCAAAAAAAAATTCAAAACAACAATTTGCTAAGAGATAAGCAATACATCCAAAATTGAAAACAGGGCTCCGCACCTGTGGCTCAAGTGGCTAAGGCGCCAGCCATATACACCTGAGCTGGCGGGCTCGTATCCAGCCCGGGGCCACCAAACAACGATGGCTGCAACCAAAAAATAGCCGGGCGTTGTGGCGGGCACCTGTAGTCCCAGCTACTTGGGAGGATGAGGCAGGAGACTTGCTTGAGCCCAGGAGTTGGAGGTTGCTGTGAGCTGTGATGCCATGGCATTCTACCCAGGGGGATAGCTTAAGGCTCTGTCTCAAAAAAAAAATTTCAAAACAGGATAGAAGGGAACTAGGTGTACAGGTTTATGTTCTGGTTTCTTTTCTTTTTGGCTATCAAAGTTAAGTTGCTATCAGTTTAAAATACTTTTCATAAATTTAAGATGTTTTTTATAAGCCTCATGGTAACTACAAAGCAAAAATCTATAATAAATATATTAAAAATAAAAAGCAAAGAATTAAAACATACTACCAAAGAAAATCACTTAACCATGAAGACAGTAAGAAAGAAAGAGTTACAAAACAACCAGAAAAAAATTTTTAAAAAATGGCAATAGTAAGGCCTTACCTATCAATAACACTGAATATAGACTACATTCTTTAATTAAAAGATAGGCTAAATGGAATAAAAAATAAGAGTCAACTATATGCTGCTATCAGAAACATACTTCACTGATAAACATGAACACAGACTAAAAATAAAGGGATACAAAATGATATTCCATGCAAACAAAAACCCAAAAAAAGGAAAGAAAACATCGCAACAAGAAGTCATCAAAATGTTCATGGAAAAATGTACATCATGAAAAAAACTCTGCATAAAGACATTTTCCCATCAAAATGAACTCATACTAACTTGTTACAACACTGTCTGAACAAGATCTAGTCTGACACACTAAGAAGGGTAAGATACCAGTTTGAAAGAGCACCTATCAGAACATGAATTCTGCTGAAATTGAGGAATAAGTATCAAATTTAGGATAAAGCTTAGGTGAAAGAATGTTTAAATTACTGATGCTTTACAAAAAGTGAATGAGCACAATGCCCTATCAGAAGTTTAAAAATGGCAAAGTCATTTTAACAAAGGATGAGACAATGCTAAAGATGAAGACAGAAGTAGTAGATTAACCACATAAATTTATGAGGGAAAATTAAATCTTATTTGCACCTTAACTTATGAGGGTCATCTATTAATAGCACAAACAATAGTGAAACTAAAGATATCTCAATTAGTTCAGCTTACATAATTCTGACTAAAAAGTTAAAGTTGGGCAAACTTTCCACTTGATAGGTACCAAAGCTATTGTGCCAAGATCAGCGTAAGAGCAGAGCTTTCAATTAAAGTTTTTTTTTTTTTTTTTTTAAGACAGAGCCTCAAGCTGTCCCCCTGGATAGAGTGCCATGGCATAGCTCCAGCAACCTCCAACTCCTGGGCTCAAGTGAGTCTCCTGCCTCCTCCTCCCAAGTTGCTGGGACCACAGGGGCCTGCCACAACGCTCGGCTATTTTTTTTCAGTTGCAACCATCATTGTTGTTTGCTGGGCCTGGGCTGGACTCGAACCCACCACCCTAGGTGTATCTGGCTGGCGCCCTAGCCACTTGAGTCACAGGCGCTGAGCCTCAATTAAAGTTTTAAACAAGCAACATCAAGATCCTAAAGCATGTCTTCAAAGAACTTTAACAGGATATGAAACACCACATTACCAGTACAATCCTGAAGACTAAGCACAATCAAAGCAATGGCTATCAAGAGGTAGAAGTAATTCAGTCAACAAAAATGAAGACTGGTTAAAAGCAAAGGTTATGGCAAGTTTTGGGAGATACTCAAGGAATTTTACTTGTTGACTTTCTGGAGGCCAAAGAATGTTAACATCTGTTTATTATGGGAATATTTTGAGGAAGTTATACAAAGTTTTATCAGAGAAAACACCCAGGAAAGTTACCAGAGAGTTGTCTTCCACCACAGCAATGGTCCTACTCATTCCTCTCATCAAACAGGGCAATTTTTCAAAACTTACAGTGGGAAATCATTAGCTATCCACCTTACAGTCCTAATTTGTCTCCTTTTCACTTCTTTTTTGTTTCCTAATCTTAAAAAACTTTAAAAGAAACCCATTTTTTCTTCAATTAATAACACATATAAAATAAAGTACATTTACATGGGTAAATTCCCAAGACCATCAGTTCTTGAGGGATGGACTAAATTTCTGGTATCAATACTTACGAAAGTGTCTTGAACATCATGAAGACTACATACAGTTTATGACTTTTTAAAATATTTTAATTTCACTTTCCCATAAAAATTTTCAAATCTTCTCATATGGGTAATTAGAAATTCAGGGAAAAAATTAAAGGGGGACAAACAAAAATAGATAAATGTTTTAAAAAACACAGATCCAAAAAAAAATTAATGAATCCCAAGTAAAGAAGCTACACTAAAGTATACTATTGATCAAATCATTGACAGCTATTAATAATTAAAAAAAAAAAACTTTAGGGTGGTGCCCGTGGCTCAAAGGGGTGTGGCGCCGGCCCCATATGCTGAAGGTGGCGGGTGCACACGCAGCCCTGACCAAAAACTGCCAAAAAAAAAAAAAACCTTCAGAAGTCAAAATATAAGAACACATTTATATACATTTAAACAAAGCATTACTACAGACTTCTCATCAAAAACAATGTAAGTCTGGTGACAGTGGAACAAAAGTCCTGCCAAAACAAAAACAAAATTAAAAAAACTATTAAGACAGAATGGTATATTCTTAAAAGTTAAAGGTGAAAACAAGACATTATTAAACAAACAAAAGCTGAGAGGATATGTCACTTGTAAATCTCCGTTACAAGAAATGTTAAAAGATGCTCTAAGCCTGACAGGAATTTATACCAAATGGAAAGCAAGATCTGTATGAAGAAATGAAGTGTTAAAAATGGGAAATATGTGACTAAATACAGAAGAAATTCTTGCATGCATGAATTTCTTTAAAAATAAATAACTAGGCTGGGCATAGTGGCTCATACTTATAATACTAGCACTTCGGGAAGCCAACACAGGAAGATTGCTTAAAGTCAGGAGTTTAAGACCAGGCTGAGCAACAGAGCAAGACCCTATCTCTAATAAAAAAAAAAAATTATAATAAGCCAGGCACAGTGGAACACACCTCTAGTTCCAACTACTTGGGAGGCTGAGACAGGTTTCTGAGGTTGTAGGGAATATATGATCAGGCTACTCCACTCCAGCTTGCGTCTGCAACATAGTTAGATCCTAGCTCTTAAATAAACAAACAAACAAAAATAACTGGCTAAAATAAAAGCATAAAATACAAAATAGTGTGGAGTTTACAGCATAGGTAGAGGTAAAATACAGAATAAATATAGTACAAGGGAACAAAAGCATACTGATGTAAGAAATCTTATACAATCGAAAAGCAATCATCCAATGTATTCAATACTAATATGAAACAAGTAGAGGATTTAATACATGCTCACATAGGAGAAAAATTCATTTCAATTCAAGTTGGGGGGAGGGGTCCAGAAGGGAGGGTGGAGTGCTCCCACTGAATGGGCATGATGTAGGGATGTTTGGCACATCTTTGAAACATGGGACATAATCACAACAGGGACTCTACCTAACAAAATCAAATATTTTGACTAGTTGTTTGTACCTTCACATTAACCTGAAATTAAAAAAATAATAATCTTATACATACTATACATAAACTGGCATAGTGTTATTTGAAGATAGACTGTAAATTAAGTATGTATACTACAAACCCTCGACTGAGCATTTTTTAAAAAGTAAAGAAGCTCAGCCATTAAGAGAATAGGAGATAAAATTAAGATGTCAACATATAGTCAATCCAAAAGAAGTTGGGGAGAGGGAAGAACAGAAAGGAGAAACAGACAAAAAACTGTGGGCATAAAAAAGTCTTTCAAGTTATAAACATGCCTATGAAACAGAGAAAGTCTTTAATATTGTTTTCGTATGGTGCTGTTATGAATTGAAATCTTACCCCCCACCCACACCGTGCACAAATTCTTCTGTTGAAATCCTAACCCGCAATGTGGTAATATTAGGAGACAGGGCCTTTGAGAAGTAACCAGTTCATAAGAATAGAACCCCCATGAATGGGATTGGTGCTGGGAGTGAGCCTGTAAGATGGCCACCTCAAAATCAAAAGGCAAATCTCCACCAAACACCAGATCTTCCACCACTTAGGTCTTGGAATTCCTAGCCTAGAACCTGAGAAACAAGTTTCTGTTGTTTAAACCACTCAGTCTATGGCATTCTGTTATAAAGACAACTACCTCTACAATGGCTGCTTCCAAATGATTTAAACATGATATTACAGTAACAAATAAGTAAGTTAGAACATATGGCAATCATGATAGAAAAGTAAAGAGGAAATCAAAAGATTGGGAGAAAATTTCAATGTTCAGGTTAACAAAATCCGTCTACCCCAAGGATGCTTCTATCCATCATGTTCCATTAGGACGAGGTATCTAACAGCATCAACATAGGAAACCTTAAGTAATGACAAAGGTGTTTTTATCTTTTTGTCTGATTTTTAAAAATTAATCCAAGATGATTAATCTTTTAAAAAACTATTTAAGAGTAATTATACATAGTTTAATACATGGGGCCAATTAGGGAAAAGATACATGAAAAGAATTGTGACTTTTTAAAAAACTACTATTTCTATTTAATATACTTCTGCATCTTGCACTAAAATCTTCCAACAACCAGTGAATACATTAAGTAAACAAAGTTCAATTAAATATCTGTAAGTAAATACAAACTTGCCTGGCATAGTGCTTTCAATGAATAAATATTACTGATAATTAATATGTCAATCATCTGTACAAGCAATCATAACTTCAATTTTACCAATAATTTAATTATCTAAATTTCTTAAATAATAGCCCCCAAATAGATTTAACTTAAAGACATCACAACATTAGTTATGTTGACATGCAATGCTCTCATTTTTTAAGGTTTAAAGAAATAGCAAAAAATGTAATATAAATCAATCTTATAAGCTTATTTTTAGACACAAGTTAGACTTATATAACAGGGCCACAAAATGTACATTCTAAGCCATCGTATTCCCACGTATTGTGGGATGGAGAATATGAAATGTAAAGGGCTAAATAGTATTTTAGGCTCCAGAGGCCACATACAGCTTCTGTCACATATTCTTTTTATTTTAAACATCCCTTTAAAATTACAAAATTTATTCTTAGCTGGGGGGACAAAGCAATATAGGGGCAGGCTAGATTTTGTCTAAAGACTGTGTTTGCTGACCCCTGCCTGCTCTAGAGTAATCTCATACAATTTGAAATAGTTTACTTTTGTCCATGGGATCAAAGTCATCAAATGTCAATGACATGATTGCTAAGGAATGAAAAACCTCCAGAATATTAAGAAAACAGAAAAAATATTTAAAAAATTGACACACACTAAAAGCAATTTCAAAGTATCTAGCAATATTGGAGATGTTCAGCCCAATGGCAAGAATTTCTTCTTCTAGGTTCATATACCCTAGAGCAGTGATTTTCAACTGGTAAAAATCATGAGAGGACCTTAGGTGTGCTACGAAAACTTTAAGGATCACTAATTAAATTATTTTTGAAAGAAGTTCAAAGCAGTGTTTTTCTACTCCTTTTTTTGATGAACATAATTTAAGTGTGCCGTGAGATAGAAAAGAAGGTTAAAAAACACTGTCCTAGAGAAACTCTTACACATATATACAAGGAAACATATATAAGAACATTATGAAGCACTGTGTATAACATCAAAAATAAAACCTGGAAATATTTAAAAACACACTAATATAGAAGTGGGTAAATAAATTGTAGTGTCCCTACAAAATGGACTACTAGATTGTCAATGTGTGAATGAAGGGTTAGACAAAAGAGAAAGTTTGGAAGCAGAGAGTCTAGCAAGGAAGCTGTTATATGGGTACATACAGCCAAAGTGCATTGCCTCATGTATTTATAACCAAGAATGAGAGTTCTTAATGTTTTGATAAAATTTTTAAAGGTCACATAACACTTATAATTTTTTCCCACTGATTATTAAGGTCATTCTGCATGGTTTCACCTTGATCATTTTAACAATCCTTAACGCCAGAGCAAAGCAAGAACTACCTATTAATAATATAATATAAGATCAAATAAACAAAACCAATGCTTTTCATTTACATGTGGCAAATTATGCTTTTACCCAAAGGGGACTGTAGATAAGGAATTAAGAAAGTGAATAATAAAACAAGGATCATGGCCCACCTACTAGAATAAGCTTTAGATAACTGGCAAATATATTTTAATTGAGGGCTGGGTGTGGTAAGGAATTTTTATGCAGATTTTATTTTATTCAGTTTAGGGTAACTAATTAGGCAATCTGTGGTCTGACAATGATCAGAAAGAAAATTGCTGGTGTCACTGTTT
Source organism: Galagoides demidoff (assembly GCA_963574575.1). Lineage (NCBI taxonomy): Eukaryota > Metazoa > Chordata > Mammalia > Primates > Galagidae > Galagoides > Galagoides demidoff. The sequence continues at coordinate 8,054 of CAUYQV010064531.1, forward strand.
TATTGCAATTATCATGCCAATTCTGTATTACTGTTATTGTTCTTACAAAAACTATCCATGAAAGTCAAGAATATGACATAAACTAATAATCTAGTGAAGACATTTAAGTAGGTAATACATCTGTGCATACATATTGCTTTTTTAATTGTCTAGCTTACCTAAAGGAAAGAGGTTAGAGACCTGGAGAAATGGCCTTTCTTCTCTCCAGATTATGGTTCTAAAAAAATATAACTTGACGGCTCGGCGTCTGTGGCTCAAGCAGTTAAGGCGCCAGCCACATATACCTAAGGTGGCGGGTTCGAATCCCCAGCCTGGGCCCGCCAAACAACAATGATGGCTGCAACCAAAAAATGGCCGGGTGTTGTGGCGGGCGCCTGTAGTCCCAGCTACTTGGGAGGCTGAGGCAGAAGACTCACTTGAGCCCAGGAGTTGGTGGTTGCTCTGAGCTGTGATGCCATGGCACTCTACCCAGGGGGATAGCTTGAGGCTCTGTCTCAAAAAAAAAAAAAAAAAAAATATATATATATATATATATATGTATATATATAACTTGAAGATTAATGTTGGAAAGTATAAGATTACACTCACTTCATTAATTCTTCTCTACTAAGTACTGATAACAGAATGATTAGTATGGTTTAAATATCCTATTTACAGGCGAACAGATTTGATATTTTGTTGAAAATGTGGAAATATGGCAAATAGCCATCAATCAGCTGAAGGGTCATGCCACTACCACATAAAGTTGAACTACAAGAAGCCTATGGATAGGAAATAATGCTTTTTCTTTCAAAATAAAACAAAAGAGAAAAGAAAAAATTAAGGGATTTGAAAATGTAACTAAGAACTTAGCACTGTGAAGAAAATTTGAATTGGAACAATTCAAGTTAAATGCTACCAACAAGCCACTGCAATAATGAAAGGACTGGTTCCTTGAGAACATGTGATTTTGTACAGAGATACACACTGATGAATCTTATCTAGGTGAGTGATCTGCAAAATACAACCCAAGCAGTTGAACTGATATGTTACATTTGGTATAGACTTTTATGAGAAGTCAAAGCAATTTCATCACCAATGGAAATTATTTTTAGTTTGACATTTAAGTTGCCAAAAATCACTATCTTCTGGTAAAAAGAGTTGCAAAACTTCATATTCAGTTTCAAAGATATGGATTAGTTGTCCCAGCTACATGGGAGGCTGAGGCAGGAGGGTCACCTGAGCACAGGCGTTACGATGATAAGAATATCAGATCTTAGTTTTCAGATGAGTTCTCCTTCTAAAAATTATTTCTTCTCTTTTCTTCAAAGCCTTTAAAAAAAAGTACCCTTAAGATTTTACAAAGTACTAGCAATTTAAATTCAAAGGTATTTGTGGTCAGCAGATCAAGAAGGTAGGATAAAGTTTCATTCTTTCTGAATAGATGCTAGCATAGGTTAACTTGAAAATAAGACTAGATAAAGGAGTTCTTTTCTAATTTAATTACCAAGTAACTTGGTATGTTCAATCTGCTACATTTTACCTCAGAGAAAGCATGTGCTTCACTGATAGGAGTGATCAAGAAAAACTGCCGTTAATAAGCGCCATGAGTTGACTTATTTTGGAAGTGTTATTTTTAATGTTCCATGGCCAAGATTTCAAGTGTTCAAGTTTACAAAACAACAAAAATATTATAAACACATAGGAAAATATTTGTCCAGCTGTTCTATTAATCTGGTGAGAACTAACCCTGACTTATCTTTTACTGTTTCATTATTTTACACCATTATCAGTCACAAATTCAAGTATAATATTTACACCTCATGCCCTTACAATTTTGCCCCTTTAATAACTACTAAGTTTTCTTCAGTCTTCCCAAGGGCTTTTTAAATGTGTCTGACACCTGCCTGGGGCTTTTGGCTATTGCAAGTCAAATCAAATTTTTATATGTTCTAAAATGTCTGGGGAAGGCAAGTTAACCTAAGTGTTAACTATGGTTAAATGTTACGGAATATGCTCATAAAAACACAAACTCACATGAGATGGAATTATATATATGTAATGTAAGTAAATAATCTTGAAAATTAATAAGTACACCATCAGCACATACAGAAGGCGGCCATTCCGGGAGAACACTTCAAAAAGTTTGAAAATATGCATCAAGTACTAGGCAAGAAATGCTGTGGCCAAATAAAAAACCTGACGTGAGAGGAACTGGCAAGGAAGAGAACAAAAGTTAAGTTGTTCCTCTTAAAAAGTAGAATATAAACCTTCCTCACCATTCATTCATTCAGAAAACAAAAATGGCATGTCTCTCCAGAACTTAAGTTGCAGGCACCACGTTGGCTACAATTAAGCAAGCTGTAAGGCATAAATGTGCACAGGTAACATACTCACAGAAACCTCTTCTGCTTCTGCTGACAACTCCTATCACTCACCCTCTCTCACTGACTTCTCGGCAATCTCAAACACTGTTATCAATTTCTATGTTTTCATCTCTGGAAATGACCGCTCTCTTCAGTTACATAACTACATGTGCAACTGCCTCTAGACACAACCACCATTTTGCTCCAGTGGCATTCCACTCCCCACCTCCTCTCTCTCCTCCAACCTGCTTCTCCTACTTCCCAGAGTTAGGGTATTTCCATCTGCTAGTCATTGAAAATAAGAACATTGATCTTTCACTTTTTCCTTTCTCATTTCTCATATACAGCCAACAATCAAGAACCACAGACTAACTGTTACGCACTTCATGATATTAGTTTTTAGTCAAATGCCTCTCCCTACACTTCATGAGCTGACAGACAGCTCTAATGTATTTTGTTTGCCATGTACACTGCCTGACACACAGAAAATGACTGACATATTTGTAATATTTTAAGTTATTCCAATTACAAAACATGTACAAATATTTTTTAAGATATTACAGATAAGAAATAATATTTATGGCTCCGCACCTCTGGCTCAAGTAAGTGGCTAAGGCGCCAGCCACATACACCTAAGGTGGCGGGTTTGAATCCAGCCTGGGCCCGCCAAAACAACAATGGCTGCAACCAAAAAATAGCCGGGCGTTGTGGCAGGTGGCTGTGGTCCCAGCTACTTGGGAGGTGGAGGCAGGAGACTTGCTTAAGCCCAGGAGTTGGCGGTTGCTATGAGCTGTGATGCCACAGTACTCTACCCAGGGGGACAGCTTGAGGCTCTGTCTCAAAAAAAAAAAAAAAAAAAAGAAATAATATTTATTTCATTTCTAATTAAATTTCACTCAAAAAAGGAATTAAAAGAAATAAAAAATAACCAGTGTCTCTCCAACAGCTAATATATCTGAATAAAAAATTTAAAACAGGCTCAGTGCCTGTGGCTCAAGCGCCTAAGGCGCCAGCCACATATACCTGAGGTGGTGGGTTTGAATCCAGCCCAGGCCCACCAAACAACAATGACGGCTGCAACCAAAAAATAGCCAGGTGTTGTGGCGGGTGCCTGTAGTCCCAGCTACTTGGGAGGCAGAGGCAGGAGAATCGCTTGAGCCCAGGAGTTGGAGGTTGCTGTGAGCTGTGATGTCAAAGCACTCTACCCAGGGGGACAGTTTGAGGCTCTGTCTCAAAATAAATAAATAAAAATAA
>CAUYQV010064533.1:0-55613 GCA_963574575.1 Galagoides demidoff
ATGTAAGTGTTGAGTAAGTTAGGAAAGCAGGATGTCTATTTGCAGGAGAGGAAGTTATGCAGTCTTATGGTCAGCTATGTCTGGATATAGATGGAGGCCGTTAGCACAGTGTGCTATAGTATTCTCATTAACCCTTACAATAGAGTAGATCTAGTGGTGACCTTATTGTTTGCTCGTTCATTTATGAAACATTTTTTCAGGGTACAAAATTCTTGGCTGGCAGTTATTTTGTTTAAGACTGTTTAGAAGGATTAACAATGGGCCCCCAACCCCTATATCCAAAGTGTCTGTTGAGGAATCTGTAATTCTGATGGGTTTTCTCTTGCAAGCTACTTGAGGTTTTCATCATGCAGTTGTAGCATTTCATCCTTCCCTTTAACTTTGGCCACATTAATGACTGTGTGTCTTGGTGATGTTCTATTTGGGATGGATATTCTAGATGTTCAATGACTTTCTTATATCTGAATGTCAAAATAAATAGTATTTTTCTCAATTACTCCCTCAAATAAATTTCCCATGATTTTAGCTTTTTATTTTTTCCCTCAGGGATACCTATGATTCTTATATTTATTCACTTTACATGGTCACATAGTTCTTGAAAAGATTGCTCGTTCTTCTTGATAATTTTTTTATACATACATTTTTGACTAAGTTAATTAAAAAACCTTGTCATCATGCTCTGAAATTCTTTCGTCAACTTTATCTAGTCTGTTGTTAAAACTTTCTGCTGTATTTTGAAATTCCCTAAATAACTCTTTTATTTTTAGAAATTCTGTTATATTCTTCTCATATTATATATATATATATATATATATATATATATATATATAGTGATTTTTAATGGTGTGGCTTTATCCATTTTTCTGCTCCTTCTCTTTCTACTACTTTTTAAATGAGGTTTTATTTTTCTCAAAGATACATAGTTTGAAAAACTTTATAAAATTTATTGATGAAAAAAATAATACTATGCTTATCCGCTGCCCTGTTACGTACCAAGATTCCCACAACAAAACTCTTTAAAATCTATTTGATTAGAATCCTTTGGTATTTATTCTTATTTTTAAATTTTCTGTTTCTAATTTTACCCTTTTCTCTATTTCTATTTTATTCCATTCATAGTGTTTCTGTTTTTCTAAATATAATGGTTACTTTACCATTTCTCAATTTTTTGTGGTAACAATAATGCTATGACTCTCATATTTTCTGTTCTCTTACCACTTTAATATAGTGCATCAAAACCCCAGTTAAATATTCAGTGTTTATACTAACATGACTATTATAAATGATTTTTGATGGTTAATATATATGAATAACTATGATTACTTTTTCTTTCCTATATATTATGTTTTCCTAGGGTAAATAATTATCTCACATTTTTATTTAATTTTGTATGCACTTAATGTCTAGTCTAACCACAAACTTTGCCCCAATTATTTAAATCTTCTCTCTGTACAAAGGTGATTAATCGTCATTCAGTATCATCTTCTTGGGTTACCTCCATTGGAGTCTTCCCGCCTGCTCCAATCTTCTCTAATCTTCTTCTCCTATCCTACATCCGAGCATATTCTGGCATCTCCCTTCCTTTCTTTCTTGGGTTGATCTTCCTCTTGACTGAGTTCCATGGCATATTTTCTCTTGGGTTAGAGCTTTTCCTCCAGTAGTTTCCTGAGGAAATGTGCATGGAAGGTAAAATATTGCTGACGTTAAATACCTGAAAGGTTATTTTTATTAAGCATCATAATGCTCTGACATTTTCAGTGTAGATGTCTAAGTTGTAGTTGTTTTCCTTCACCTTTTGAAGGCATTGGTCTGCTGTCATCTAGCTATAAATGCTGTGGCTAACTTAAGTCATCTTGATTTTTTTCCTTTGTGACATCTTATTTTGGTTTGCATCCTCTGGATGCTTTATATTTTCTTATTTGTATCTAGCATTTCATAATGTTGTGCCTTTTATGTGGGTGTATTCTTAAACACTATGCTCATTAGGTTTTTTATGCTAGAAAAACAGCACTCAGTACTGGAAAATTTTTCTTGAATTATTTATTTTATCATTCCCTCCTTTTCTTTTTCTCCTTTTTCTTTCTTTTTCACTTGTTTTCTTCATTATTCCCTCCCGCTCTCCCTTCTATCCTTCCTCCCCCACACCCACATGTCTCTTTCTCTCTCCTCCCTCTGATTCTCACTCTGTCTCTCTCTCTTTCTATGAAGGGCCCATTATTCAAATTTGGGTCCTCTGAGACTGATCTTCTCTTCTTATCTTTTTAATTCTATCTTTCATCTCTCTACATTTTTTTTTCCTTTATTCTGTGAAAGATTTTCTTAATTTTGTCTTCCAAGCCTTATATTAAATTTTTGTTCATGTTATACTGCTATGTTACACAAGCTATCATCCTGTTTTAGTTTATTGATGAAATAATGTTCTCTTATCTTTCTATGAGTATGATTTGATTTTTGGATTTTTCTTCACCTATAGCATCTCTGATATTTTTTTTCAAATTGCTTAGTTTTTATAAGTTTTGGTGTCAGATTTCCATGTTAAGAGTTCTTCCTAATGGTAAAGTGGTACTTGGCTATCAGTTCATATTAAACAATGGGTCACTGACTAGCTGACTATAATCAACATGTTGGAGATGTCAACTCTGAGCTCCACTGAAAGTTGGTTTTCCTCAACCATTTTCTTAAGAATCCAATGTCAATACCATTAGTACTTCTCGTTTGTCTTATTCGGAATGCTCAGAAAAGATTCTTCCAATCTTTCCCATGGAGTCTATATGCCTTATTTCCATAGTTGTAGTAAAGTTGAAAGTGATATAAGCTGGAAAGCACTGCTTTCAAAATTCAATGGACCTTTAACTTAATCTCTTTGTGGTGATTATGCATTTCCATTATGCATTTCTAGAATGTCTAATATTCTCCAGTCCAGAGACCCTCTGTTTTATAGCTTCTAAAAGTAAGGAAGGAAAATTTTCTCATCTGTATGGAGTTGAAGATAGGATTTGGGGAATATTTATTTTTAAAACACACTTTAAACTCTTCTTTTTGTTTCTGGTTACATCTGGAGCTATCTTTTCCTGAGCCTTTTCTGGGACATAGAAATCTATTTTCCTCACAGCTTTAACACAATCAGCTTAGGATTCAGCTTTTTCTAATCTGTTGAGGAAGTTATTACGATTTCTTGTGCTTTTCTTAATTTGTGTTTTTAATACTTTTCTTTCCCACTATTTTTGACCTATGATGTTAGCCTTTAAAATTAAAAATAATTTTAAATTCCATTAATTGTGTAAGGAAGAACAGAACTAAATGGATGTGTTCTGTTTGGTGCCTTTAGTTAGAATTTACTTTTTAGTCTTTCCTGTCTCATACCCTCTTCTCTGCTGACTTTGGATGTCCTCTTTCCTTAATACCCCAGACCAGCTGCTCAGTGTGGCCCAGGATGCCAGACCATTTCCTCATCTGACTATCTCAGGGCACCACTGTTTCTTCCAAGTCTGTCCATGTCTGAACTCCAGTGAAGCACTGGATTTTATTCCCTCTCCCTCAAGGTTCCTAAGTCTATGCAAATCCAGAGATACAGCTGGCCTATTTCCAGTTCCCTAAGCATTCCTTCATCTGTAAAATACTTCTGTGATTCCATGTCCAGAGGCTCCCAGAGCAACAGATGAGGTCTTCTTAGGGCACATAGAAGACAAACCAGCCCCAAGGAATCTTATATCCATCCAGCCAAAGTACTATTAGTTAGATAATTTTTCTTTGTGATATCTTTATAATTACAGAGGTTACTATTTTAATTCTAGAAATGTATTTCTCAATTGGCCACATTTACTCCTTTAATTTTTTTTCTTTTATTCTATATTTTAGGAAAAATAATTTTCTAGTGCTGTTCCTTCATTTTTGGTCAATAGTTCATTTTCCAAATAAATTACACTTTTTGTAGTTCTAATACCTTGTCTTATTTATATACTATTTTAGAAATAAGAGCCCATCCTTTTACCTTAGGGAATATGACTTCACTACATGAAGCACACTTTTTACTTCTAAAGTTTATTAATATTTTTGTGATTATGAAACTGATGTATATTCAGTGTGAAGCATGAAGTTCAAGGAGGTTAAACAATTTGCCTGTAGTCATCAATTTAATGAATATCAAACCCAGCATTCTTAATCACATTCATGCTGCTAACTACTCTGCTATCCTGCATTTTATTAACCTAAACTATCTTTTGTAACAAAAGAGCCACATAAATGGCAATTATATATAAATTATAATAAAAATCCATGTAAATTATTTTCTTTTAGTCTTACTAACATTTTCTCAGAAGTAGTTTATTTATGAATTAATTCAATATTCACCTGATATTCTTCAATATTAGAATATAGCAATATTTTTGGCAATGTGCCAGACTCTATGTGCAATGCTGGTTACTCATTGGTGGAAAAATAAGAATTTTAAAGTGAGAAATTTTAAAATTCTGTCTCACTCTGTTGCCCAGACTGGATGCAGTGACCTCAGCCTAGCTCATAACAACCTCAAATTCCTCAGTCTCTGAAGTACCTATGATTACAGACACAACACCCAGCAAAAATTTGTATTTTCAGTAGAGATGAGTCTCACTCTTGAACAGGCTGATCTCCAACCCCTGATCTCAAGGGATCGTCTCATCTTCACATTCCAGAGTGATAGGATTACAGAGGTGAGCCACTATACCTGGCCTTAGAGTGAGAAATGATTGATTTTCTTATTTGGGGTTTTTCATATTGGTACCGTGTCTATTTGGAAGAAGAACTTAGTTTGGTGGTTCTGACAGTTTTCATTTCTTCAGCTGTAACACTGGGAGGCAAATAGTTTTTCATTCTTCCCAGTATTGTAAGCACACAGTGGGCATTCTGTCAGCAGGCACTGTCATAAATTACCAGCTAGATCTGGCTTGGAAATCAAACAGATATCTTAAATCAACAAGTTTTCGACTTTTTCCCCATCATAACAGGACTTGTTCCAAATCATCCTCTGTATGTACCAATGAAAAATCATGAGCAGCTCACCAGGATATGGTGAGTGGCAGAAAAGCATAATTGAAAATGAACAAATACAAAAACTTCAAAATTTAGTATAAAAATAAACCAGTCATTTGCAATACTATTTTCTGGGAGTGGCAGAAAAGCATAAATGAAAATGAACAAATATGAAAACTTCAAAATTTAGTATAAAAATAAACCAGTCATTTGCAATACTATTTATAATAATAAATTTATGCACCTTGAGAATTAAAATGTTAACTTCCTCTAAAAAACTAAAGTAACAAGATACTTCTGAGTTCTGCACATTTTGGCCTGAGGACCTGAGGAGGTAAGCTTGGTTGCTGTTGCTACCTTTATTGTTTTGCCACCAGAGGGTGTGGGATTCTGTAAAGGTAAACATACTCTTTCTTCCAGTACTTGTAAAGGAATAACACAGAAATGGCTGTCTGTAATTTTTTTCTCCTACTGAACTAATGTGTCACAGGTAGATTTTGTTCAAACATCAACATTTAGGGAATTTGCTCTTGAAGCAGTAATTTGTAACTCAGGCTGCCCCACAGAATCATTTTCAGAATGCTTGAAAACTTCAGGTGCCTGGGCTCTGCCCCTGGATATTCTGAAAATCTCCACAGGTGAGAGATTCTGCTGAGCAGGCGAAACTGAGGAGTACTGTTCAGCAGCATGAACCTGACCAGAATGAGATACCCCTGGGTTCCCAGGAGGCCCTGAGAGTTGAGTGATGGCTGAACTAGGCAAAACATCCAGGTTAAGAGGATATGGTGGGAATGAAAAGATATAAATGCCTAGAGCAAGTGACTCAGATCAAGTTGATGTAGTAGGTCTCTAAACAAAAAAGTGTCAAAATAGAGGCAAGATGTCTGACCAAATATACTGGCTGCCAGATTGTCTCAGAAAGAAGAAAACATTTTAGATAAAAAAGAAAGAAAACAATCATAAATTGGATGTAATTCCAAGGGAAAAAATGCCAGAGCCTACAAGAGATTCTGTGGGAAGACATTGTGGAGCAGAATAGGGAGCAAGATATTGGCAGAGGACAATCCTAGAGAGGCTTGGAGTCCAGAAAAAGGGTAGGCAGAGCAGTTTCTCCCTTCCTCACATTTCTGGAAGCCAGCAAGCTCCCAAGCTACTAGAAGCCTCTGGTCATCATAAGGTCAAAAGCTGCTGACCAGTGAACTGGGAGCATCTTGAGGATAAAGTACCAGGCCACCAGCCCTCGTGGGGTGTTTCCCTTCACCACAGACCCAAGCCAAAGGTGGTAGGTGTCATATTGCTTCTCTACCCACAATTCACCTTTTTCCTCCCCAGGGGGCTTCAGCCCCTCAGTTGTCATCCTAAGCATTTCCACAAAAACATTTTCCCAATCGAGCCCAGACTGTAAGAGCCATAGGGTGCCAGAGGGTTCTGGGGGATTTGTGTGGCCTCAGAGCCTGGACATTCTAGGCAGCCTACCCGCTGGAGAGCAGGGCAGATTCTTTTCCTCCTCTTTCCCTGACTTGCCTACAGCTGCCCAGAGAGCCAGGGAACTGTTGCTTTCCCCCTATTGGTGCCTGGGCTTCTTGAGAGAAAGAGGAGCTCAAACGCTACCTCTTAAGAGATCTGCAGAAGAGTAAGGTGTGCTTGAACTGTGAGCTCCCTGCTCACCAACCTCTATGGTGCTGCTCACCTGGCTGCTCCATCAGAGCAGGGCACATCCTGAAGCAGAGAGACTGAAACCTGCCTGAGGAGCCCCCATGAGCAACTTGGAACTAACGTGCTCCTCCCTAACACATCAAGGATTAATCTTCAGGGACCCAGGGAAAGGCCCATAGGTCAGATCCCATACCCCTAAAACTTGGTCACATCACTTAGGGGCACAGAGGGGAGTTTGGTGAATTAATTTCAAAAGGTGAGGCAGCCCACCTGGAGAGAACTGAAAAGAGAGCACATTGTGGGCTCTCAGCCCAGGGTGGATCTGGACAGGGAACCTCCCAGCTGTAGTGGTACGCTGGAGAGCTCAGCTAGTTTGAGTTCCTGCCTGCTGGAAGGTGCCAGAAGGAGGGAAGACTACAGAGTAGGGGAGGGAAGAAGAGAGCAAAATTCCTGAAAGCCAGATTATGAATCTCAGACAAGCCCACCTTCACAAGCAGACTTTCCAGCTGTGTGGGGCTACTTTAGACACTTCTTGGTGGCTTAACCCAGAAGCTGGAGGCAGACCTTTGATCCCTGCCAAAATAGCTATTTTACCAACCTGAGAGCAAGCTCACCTAACTCAGTCCTGTCCAGCCTTCCTTCCCCTAATGCCTTGGCTATAGCAGAAAATAAGGGCTCACCTAGATGTTCCACCCACCTTCTGGGGCATTTAAGTACTTCTCCTGAAGGGCTAGAGCTGATCACGTGTCCACCCCAAAGCACTTCTTGTTCTCTGATAAGTGCCACCTACTGACAGGGAGGTCAATCATCATACAGAGTATAGTTGATTATTACCCACAAGCACCACTTACTATCTCAGAGATTAAACTAGGTGTGTAAATGCAATCTACATTGTTAAGAAAACCACAGTGTGTAAATGCAATCTACATTGTTAAGAAAACCACAAAGGGGAAAGAGAAAGAATTAAAAAAACTCCATCCTCTCTCACTAAAAAAATCTGCTCACACGTATACCTCACCACTGCTACAGCCTATGAACGACTATCAGTAGCAACTGAGAAAACTGCCACACTAATAATACCTATAACCAAGACATACATCCAGGATCTAGATCACCATGAAAACACCCAGAAATAAAGCCCAAGGTTTTTACTGACATCCCTAGGAGGGAATTAGCCTTAAATGTCTTCATCAAAAAGATAGAAAGATTACAATTCAATGACCTAATGACATGTCTCAAGGAACAATAAAAAGGAGAGGAAACCAAACACAGAACAGAGGAAAGAAATACCTAGGTCAAAACAGAATTCAATGAAATGGAAAACAAATAAATAAAAAAAGGCTACAAGGGATCAAAGTAAAAAAAAATGTTGATTTCTTGAAAAGATAAACAAAATTGATGGAACTCTTTCTAGATTAACAAGAAATAGAAGAGAAAAGACTTAAATTAACTCAATTAGAAATGAAAAAGGAGATGTTACAACTCCATATAAATAAAAAATATCTTCTATAACTAATATGAAACTCTTTGCACATATAAACTCAAGAATGTAAAGGAAAATTCTTGGAAAGGATTTCCTCAAGATAAATTCTTAGAAACATACAAGCTCACAAGAATCAATCAGGAAGAAATAGAATTTCTGAACAGATCATTAACAAGCAATAATATTGAAGCAGTAATAAAAAAGCTTCCTCAAAGTTGAATACATAGGCTTCTTACTTCTCCATTCCTGTGATACTTCACTAAGAATAATGTGTTCCACCTCCATCCAGGTTAGTACAGTTTTTGGATGGTTCTGGGTTTGACCCCACCACTTCTGGCATATGGGGCCAGTGCCCTACTCCTTGAGCCACAGGCACCACCCCACCATGCAGGTTAGTACAAATGCTGTAAAATCTCCATTATTTTTGATGGCTGAATACTATTCCATGGCATACATATACCACAGCTTACCAATCCATTCCTTCCATTCCTGGGTTAGAGGACATTTAGGCTGTTTCCACATTTTAGCAATTGTAAATTGGGCTGCAATAAACGGCCTCGTACAAGTGTCTTTATAATAAAAGGGTTTTTTTTTTTTCCTTTTGGATAGATGCCCAGTAATGGGATTGCAGGATCAAATGGGAGGTCTAGGTTGAGTTCTTTAAGGTTTCTCCATACTTCCTTCCAAAAAGGTTGGATTAGTTTGCAGTCCCACCAGCAGTGCAAAAGTGTTCCTTTCTCTCCACATCCATGCCAGCATCTGCAGTTTTGAGATTTTGTGATATAGGCCATTCTTATTGGGGTTAGATAATATCTCAGGTTAGTTTTAATTTGCATTTCTCTAATAATTAGGGATGATGAGCATTTTTTCATATGCTTAGTAGCAATTTGTCTATTGTCTTTAGAGAAGATTCTAGTCATGTCTCTTCCCCATCAATGCATGGGATTGTTGAGTTTTTTCTTGTAGATTAATTGAAGTCCTGCATAGATCCTGGTTATTAGACTTTTGTCTGATTCAAAATATGCAAATATCCTTTCCCATTGAATAGATTGTCTATTTGCTTTGGTTGTTGTCTCCTTGGCTGTACAGAAACTTTTCAGTTTCATTAAATCCCATTTGTTTATTATTGCTGTTGTTGCTATTGCCATGGCATTCTTCCTCATAAAGTCTTTCCCAAGGCCAATATCTTCCAGTGTTTTTCCTATTCTTTCTTTGAGGATTTTAATTGTTTCAAATTTAAGTCCTTTATCTATCTTGAATCAATTTTTATGTGGTGGAGAAAGGTGTGGGTCCAATACATATAAATTGTATTTAATTTTGACCAAAGTACATTACTTAAACATTAATTTTTAATTCAAATGTTAATATGTTGTTTATCATATTGCATCCTCATTTATAAGTGAAATATATTTATAATTTCTCCTTTATAATAATATATTTTCTCCAATTTTAATATCAGGTGCATCCAGATTAAGTAGAATGATTTTGAAGTACTTCTTTTACTATGAGATTTGGTATGATCTGTTTTTTTGAAATTATCTTTTATTTATAAAAATTAATTGTCTATTTTTTGAGACTTTGGAGAAAACAAAATAATAAGAAGAAGTTAGCTGATCAAAGTATTCTATAATAGACATATTTCTATGTGACAATGTGAATGTTACTTTCTTTGCATTATTACTATTATTATTGCTTAATATTTTGTTGCAGTAATTGTTTGATTTCTTTTCTGAATGTATTTCTCTTTATTCATTATTTTTGAGGTTTTTGTTCTCAGTTCTTATGTTAAACATTGTTATTGTGATTTTAAAAAAAAAGCTTCCAACAAACAAATCCTGAAACCACATGGATTCACTATCAATTTTTACCAGACCTACAAAAAAGAGCTGGCACCCATTCTACACAAATTGTTACAAAACATCAAGAAGGAAGGAATCTTCCCTAACTCATTCTATAAAGGAAGTGTTACCACAATACAAAAGCCAGAAAAGGACAAAACAAGGAAAGAAAGCTACAGACAAATATCCCTTATGAATATAGATGCAAAAATCCTCAGTGAAATACCAGCAAACCAAATTGAATAGCATATCAAACAAATAACCCACCATGACTAAGTGGGCTTCTTGCATCCCAGTGATGCAAGAAGGTTCAACATATGTAAATCATTAAGTGTGATTCTACATAAACAGAAGCAAAAACAGAGACCATATGATCATCTCAATAAATACTAAAAAATAATTTGCAACATCCAGCTCCCTTTCATAGACAAACCCCTCAACAAACTACGCATAAAAGGAACATATCTCAAAATTACAACAGCCACATATGACAAACCCATAGCAAATATCATACCGAATGGGAAAAAGTTTAAAGTATTCCCACTAAGACCTCGAACAAGACAAGGGTGTTCACTACCACCATTTCTGTTCAACATAGTGCTAGAGACACTAGCCAGAGCACTTATGCAAAAGAAAGAAAGAAAGGGTATCCAAATCAGAAAAAAAGGAAGTCAAACTATTGCTTTTTGCAGATGATATTGTCTGATATCTAGAAAAACCCAAAGACTCCTCCCTGGCATAAATAAATACATTCAGAAAAGTCTCAGATTGCAAAATCAATGTATACAAATCAGGATCATCCTCACATAGCAATAACAGTAAAGCTAAGAGTCAAATCAAAGGCTCAATACCATCAACACCATTCACAATAGCCACAAAGAAAATCAAACACCTAGGAATATACTTAACCAAGCAGGTGAAATATGTCTACAGATAGAGCTACAATACACCAAGGAAAGAAACCACAGAGGACACAAACAAATGAACAAATATATCATGCTCATGAATTGGTACAATCAACCTTGTTAAAATGTTCATTTGCCAAAGTGATTTATAAATTCAGTGCAGTCATCATCAAAATACCAATGTCATATTCCACAGATGTAGAAAAAATAATTCTATCCTTCTTTTGGAACCAGAGTAGAGCCCAAATATCCAAAGCAATCTTAAGTAAAAAGAACAAATCTGTAGGCATCACATTATCAGACTTCAAACTATATACTATGACACAAAGCTATAGTAACCAATACAGCATGATTTTGCCACAAAAATAGACCAACTGACCTGAACTTAGTTGTAAAACCATTTGCATACAACAAACTGATCCTTGGCAAACCAGATAACAATATACCTGGGGGAAAGAAGCCCTATTCAATCGATGGTACTGTGAATATTGGAGTATCCTCATTTGGGAAAATGAAACAAGACCTTTACCCCTTACCACTCATAAACATTAATTCTGGATGGATAAAAGTGCTAAATCAAGGCATGAAACTACACAAATTTTAGAAAAAAATGTTGGAAAAACTCTTTTAGATATTGGCCTGGGCAAGGAATTTATGAATTAAGACCCCTAATGGCAATCAAAGCACCAATAAAACTAAATAAATGGGAATTGATTAAAATTAAAAAGCCTCTACATAGCTCTGGAAATAATCTACAGAGTAAATAGACAACATATAGAATGAGAGAAAATATTCATAAGCTATACATCCAATAAAGGGCTAATAACCAGAATCTACCAAGAATTCAAGCCAACCAGCAAGAAAAAAATCAAACAACTACATTTAAAAGTGGGCAAAGGATATAAACAAAACTTTTCAAAAGAAGATAGACCATGTCCAATAAATATATGAAAAATACGAGGATCACTAATCATATGGGAAATGCAAATTAAAACCACAATGAGATATCGCTTTACTCTAGTTAGAATGGTTTTTATTAAAATTTCCCAAAATTTAGAAACAGATGCTGGTACAGATCTGGAGAGAAAGGAAAGCTTATACATTATTGGTGGGCCTGAAAATTAGTACAACCTCTGTGAAAAATAGTATGACGTTTCCTCAAAGAACGTAAAGTATATATACCGTTTGATCCGACAATCCCACTAGTGGATATATACTCAAAAAAAAAAAAAGTCATTTTATCAATAACCAGTGGTAGGTGAACATTCACTAAGAGGCAGACTCTGTTCTATACCTGTAGTATAGTTCTTCATTTGGTGTTGGCAGAATACCTGTGAAGTAGGTTGGGGCCACAGCATATAGCTCATCATGGTGTGAATGGTGGGTGTCCTCCAGTTTTGCAATGTGGTGATCTTGACGTTAGTACTATTATTTTATTACCCCCCATTTTACACATGAGGAAAGTGAGGTCTTTTCTCTCATTTTCTTCACTTTGATATACTGTCTCTCTTCTGTTCTCTTCTGCAGTGACCTGCCTTTGCCATCATTTTTGTCTGATTTAAATTGTTGTTTATCCAGTTAGAAGAAAAGGGAGAGAGTAGAATACTTGATTCCCTGTCTTCAGTCTCTGCTTCCTGGCTTTCAATCTATTCAAACCTCTTACTTTGACTTAAGTTTGATTAGCATGGCCCTACAATTAAGACTAATTACTAAAACCAACTAGTTATTAATGATTTTTCAGACCACTAAACCCCCAAAAGCAAATCACAACAACAAGAATAAATATCCAAAGAAATAAAAACAGACATTCCTATGTTATAAAGAGTATTGATTTTTTTTCTGAATTTTTTATGCCTAAAGCACAATAGGGTCTTTAGGATTCTCCTTTTTAGCACCTTAGGTGATTAATACCAGATCAAACTACAGCATAAAAGGAAAGAGAGAGACCATGCTTTCAGATAGGATTTTGGGATGTGTTAATAGAAAATTATTTCACTGCCAGGACACTCTCTTCTGAAAATTCCTAAGTATTCCTTAAACTCTAATTTGGAGATGAAAGAATAGGATATCTTTATATAAACTTGTGCCATCAGATGACACACTGAGCATGTTTTGAAGGGTTTATAACATCCATCTCCACTGAATATGTTTAACCTAGATCGAAAAGCTCTCATAAAATATGATATATATTCCTGAGTTACTGCATGAAATCTTGGACAAATACCCTGAGAAAATAAAAGAGAAAGAGACATGAAGAGAAATTTAAGCTTCTAAAAACATCAGCAGAAACAAAAGATAAGAATTTCCTCTGATTATGTGTTGTTTGCTGTTATCATTATTTTTAAACATTTTAAAAGCTTTCAATTTAATTGTTTTAAATTTCCATTGCTGTGATGGTATACTAATGTGTTGCTAGAGTACTACTTCTGGTTTTCAACCACCCCAAGTCAGTCATTTCTTTTTTCAAAAAATACTTAGAGGGAGTGCATTCTTCTGGGCTGGCACCATGGACATACCAGGCCAGGAAAGTCATTGATTTTTTTCTTTTGGAATTCAGATCCCTGGTGTGCAAAAAATGCCAATAATGCTTGAATTCCAGGATTGCAATGAGGACTGGAAGTAGCATGTGTTAGTAATGTGCTATATCACATTTGCTAAAGGACATATCTCAGCACCTGGAATACAGCAATGCTCAATGACAGGCTGATTTTTGTTTCTTCTTTACACAGACAAACTTTAAATAGGGAATAGTAAACAAATGTACCAAAAATAAAAAATTATCTATACAAGGTACAAAATAAGAGATATAGTTAAGATTTCAGCAGGGACAGAAGGGTATAGTTTGATATGGTTGCTGTGGCTCTCCTGTGTTAGTCTGTGCACTGCATGAGACTGAAGTCCTGCTCTGGGTTTGCTCACCTTCGCCTCCTCAGCACCTGGTGTGCAGCCTGGCTCATAGGGAATGTTCAGTAAAAACATACAATCATACAAAGTGATACATCGTAAAGTAGCAGTTAGTGTTAC
The DNA here is from genome assembly GCA_963574575.1 of Galagoides demidoff. Lineage (NCBI taxonomy): Eukaryota > Metazoa > Chordata > Mammalia > Primates > Galagidae > Galagoides > Galagoides demidoff. Next base: position 13,917 of record CAUYQV010064533.1, read on the forward strand.
CTCTTCTTAGTGACTTGATGATGTAGGCAAGGTAGCTGTTGCTAAGGAAACCCAGGAAGGCTTCATGGAAGAAGCAACCCTTGAGGAATTATGGTGGAAGAACCACCTTAAAGAACCAGAGTGGGTGGTGGAAGGACATTTCATGCATGAACAAGGTGCAATAATTAGAATAGTATCTTTTGTGGAGGGAATATTGAGTAAACCAACTTGACAAGAAGGGATACATTTTAATATTCACAAAAAGATAAAAGGGATAGATATTTGTGTTACATTTCAGAAAGCATTTAGTGCCAGGCTTGTTTTTCTAGCTAAGGGCAGTGAGTAACAAAAATTCCCCTTTGAAGTTGCTCTTATCAACAACTCTCTCAAACTCTAGAAGCCACTGAATGTATAGCAGAAATATCTCCCCAAGATGCCCCCTCCTCATTTATATTAGGAAACAATTGCTGAAGGTCTGTAAGCAGAGACATAGTGATGCTGCCTGTTTTGCATGGCCTCAGGCCAGGAAATCTCTCTGCCCAGCTGGGGAGACCTAGTCAGAACAGATCGCCTTTAAATGTGCAATCAAAGCCAGGTCAATTGTGTTCCAAAACAGATTGAGAAAGATGAAGCCAAATATGATAAATCGGCTGTGAGAGAATTTGGCTCTGTGTGGTTCCCCACATAACATTCTGGGAGTGGTTTGTTTGTTGATTAGGGGTGCATTTTAAAAACAGAACTCATCTACAAATATGGCCAATATCTATTCCATGCATGTCACATTATTCCCCAACTGCAAGGAGATGCTGATTAAAATAAACATTCAGCATTGTCTGGGTTGGTCACAATTAGGTGCACTGCAGTTTCTGTGATATTAAGTGGAAATAACACAATTACCCTCTCCCCCTCTCTAATTCACTTTTTCAATTTCCGTTTTTCTTCTATGCTATGATTTGAGTTCCTAAGTTTTCTCCTAGGTATCACCTGGTTCCAAGTTTTTTTCATTGTATACTATTTCTTGTATTTTTAAATCACAACTGCATTTATATGCATAAATGCCTATTTAAGTGAGGTTTTAGAACTTGATTGTCTTGTAGAACATTTTGACTGTTACCATTGAAGAGAGGCCATCTGCCTGTCACTGTCCAGGCAATAATATGCAGAGACAGACTTTAGGTCCCAATAAGCTTTGTTATCAGAGCCAGCGATTCTGGAGAATAGAATTGTTTCTCAATTCTATTCTGCCTCAGTTATAATTCTAATAAGTTTTATAATGGGAATACCAGGAAACAAACCTAGAAAATTTTAACTTTATCTGACTTCACTCTGACAACAGCTTCACTCTAAAATTGTAAAATGTTTACACAACATAATGATAATTTTTACTTTAACAAAATATCTAAGAGAACCATCAAAGAAAACAACATATTATCAAAATAACCTTTACTCTACCAATATTGCAACATTTATTATCTACGTGTGACTACTTCCTCAGCATCTCTTGAGACAAACAATCTCACAGTCATGTTAAAACTTTAGATAACAGTGGGGGAAGGTGTGTGGAGAAGAAGGTGAGCTAGGCAGACTAGGTCAGCTGTACTGCTTCAGCTTAGCTTCTTACACTTCATCTTGTAGGCCACTTTTCTGGCTTCATTTCTATTATATCTAGACTTTGGGTTGGGTTTTCATGTAAAACTAAATATGAGAAATATATATTAAAAATATACACAATGCTATAGCCTTGTAACTGTTCTCATGGACAAAATTTAATGATTCTTTTTTTTTCTTATAATCTCCTCCCTTAACTAACTACTTTATCTTTTAAATTATTTCCCAGAAATGATGAATTTTCTTCTGCGAGACAAAGGAGCTGAGATGCTGAAGGCCCCTGGGCAGACTTCCTGATGTCAAGAGTCACCATTACTCACAACCTTCCTCAATGTCAATAGTCCCTTCTTAGTTACACCACACCTACGCCAGCCATGTGGCCCCTCCTTTGAAAGCAGGAGAGATGGATTTGAGGCAGCTTTTCCTGTTCTTCTAACAAAATGTCTATCTGTCTATTAAAAATTCCTTTCTTCCTTGGAAATTCTTATCATCCTCATTAATTGCATCTTTGAGCAATGAGTAGCTGCACTTAGAACGAAACTGCCGTGTCATTTCAGAAATAGTCACTAATGACACATTTCAGAGCACATGCTTAGGAAGGGGATATTGTGTTATTTAAAAAATATTTCTATAAGAATAAGTTACTCCAAAATGGATGAATTAATAAATCTGGCAGCTACCTTTCTTAACAGTTGGAAGACTCTGGTAGGCCTTCTTTTGGATCATCAGAAGCATTTACACATACAGTATGCCAAATCCTGCCTAAGTTTTTCTTCCCCCATGATAATAAATTGATATTTTGGAAGGCTCATACTCCTATGATAGGAGGATTAAAAAATTCCACAACATTTTAATATAGAATGAAAGAAAATAAAACATAATTTTAAAAGGAACACAAGCAAATATTAAAGACTATAAAATAGAACAAATAAATTTCAAAACAATATTTAGAATATTTAGGTTTTTGAGTATGTCGTTATTTATAAGATTGCTTACATTTGTAATTGTTCTTGGGAATGATTTTTATTCTCTTCTACATATAATTTCTATATTTTTTCATCTTCTCTACAATATGACTGTATTTTAAAATCAGAGAAATGCAATATTAGGTGTGTTATTTGATCTGTAAAATTCTGTTAGATTTGGCAATGATACATCTATTTCTTACCCATGATGTTGGTGGCTCAGCACCAAGCTATGATTAATCATGGTTAGATAACCTGGCAAAAGTCATTTAAACTTTCTGAAGTAGAAATTCATTATCTAGAGTCACCTACCACTGCGCTATTCAATATGGTGACAAGGATCACTGTGACCAGTGAGCACTTATAAAGTGACTGGTCTGGACTGAGATCTATTGTAAGAGCAAAATAAGCTTTGGATTTGGGTGACTTAATACCAAAAAATTTGATATAACTTATTGATAAATTGTTTTTGTATTGATTACATATTGAAATGATAATAATTAGGATATAATAGGTTAAATAATTAATATTTAAATTTTTTTTCATCTGTGTCTTTTTAACTTTATGACTATGAGGAAACTTAAATTCATCAATGCATATATGATTCACATTCTGCTTCTATTTCACAGAACTAATCTGGGGGCTTTAGGCATTTCACTTAATAAACTCTAAAATCCTTTTCCTCTCAACTGTTCTATCTAGACAAGTGCATATTAACAATGTGTCAAGACATAATAATAGAATGAAGAGGGAATATATCATCTTGGGCTTAGGGTGAAGGCAATTTATGAAGTAAGTTTAGGTGAACAGGAATGATATAATCTGGCATAGGTGCTTGAAACCAGTTGAGGAAAATGTTTGAAAACATTTAAGGAAAACAATGGGGGAGGGGAAATGTAAGAAAAAAAAAGAATAGTCTTGGAGGACATTATACTATGTGAAATAAGCTAGGAATAGAAAAAGAATACTACATGACTTCACTTACATGTGGAACAAGAAAAGCTGAACTTAACAAAAGCAAAAAGTGGAATGATGTTTGCCAGGGACTAAGGGCAGGAATGAGGAGGTATTGGTCAAAGGATAGATAGTTTCAGTTAGAAGGAATAAGCTCTAGAAATCTATTATACGTGGTGACTATAGTTAATAATAATGTATTGAACCTTTGAAAATTGCTGAGAGTAGATTTTAAATGTTCTCATTACGAAAAAATGATACATGTGTGAGGTGCTAGACATGCTGATTAGCTTAACTGTTCTAAAAAGCATACATATATCAAAATATTGTATACCATAAAAGTATATAATTTTTATTTGTCAATCGTACATTAAAAAGAAAACAATGAAAGTATTTCTTAAAAATGAATAGTGACATCTCATATCTAACATTGTTGATATTCTGACAGCTACTGGATTCACTGACAGTCTCTGTTTTTTTGACAAGACAAACTACTTCAGCTGGGGTCCACAAATGCACTACTTGTTTCTTTCATGGCTGATCAGGTGCCTAAGCAGTTATGTACTCACCAACTGAGACATGTACTTACTGGGGTCATTGAGTTGGTTTCTAAGCCTGTTTATGCCAGCTGCATTCATTGTAATTAGTAACTTAGTAGAATACTAGGTAAGTGACGAAATATAAGTGTGAAAAAACAGTTGTTGTTTCTACAAAATATCAACTTAATGCTTCAGAATCAATAAAGCCAAATTGTTAAAACATGCTGTGAAATTATGCCTAGCTTGGGAAGAACTGCAGACATCTACAAGAATTCTATATCCAAATTGCTTCGCAATGTTATCAAGCTCTATAAGGGAAGTGGAAACTACAGATGATGTACCATGAGGTGGTTTATTGAAGAACAACAATGAAAAAGTCTAATTACAATTTGCTCCTATATCAAAAGATTATCCATATATTTACTTTTATACACATTGAGAGAAATGCTTAATGAGTACATAGTGTATTTATGCATAATGCCCTGCTAGAACATCTTCTAGAACGTGGGCTAAAGTGCTGTGTCTGGGTGTGTAGATTAGACATCTTCCAAAGCAGTGCCAAGTTGTGCTCATTCCTTTTTTCTATTTTTTATAATGACAACCCCTCCAATCCTCTTAAACTCCCAGGCATAATCCTGTTGTGTTTTCTTTGCTCTGTCATGTTAACAGACTAAACTTATAATTCTTGAGACTAGCATGCATCCCATTCACAATTCAGCTTCAGGCTAACTCAGCAGCCCTATGTACCCGCCTCCCACCCCAGTGTCTCCGGGCTCCAGCCAAACTGAACTAATCATCATTGACTGTACCTAGCCTGAGATTTCCTATCTTGGCCCATTATGCTTCCTCTGGCTGGAATATTCTTATCCTTTCTTTAATCAGGTTCTTCTATTTACCAGTTGTATAATTCTGAAAACTTTATCCATCCTGTCCATTATGGGAAAGAATGAGATAATGCATGTGAAACACTCAGCACAGTACCTGGTATTGAGTGGTGCTCAACAAGTATTACCTTTTTTTCCATTCTGATGGAAATTTTTCATTAGAATGAATTTTCTCCTTAACTCCCTAGTTTTTATGGCTTTTAGAATATACTTTAATTTTATTTGTTAATGCACAGTTTTTTATGTCAATGTGGTGGAGATTGCTAGTTTCCTATCCCCACATCTGTTCTCTTCCCTCCCTTCTCAGTAATAAAGCCCCACATTATTCAGGAAGTGAAGCTTCCATCTAAGGAATATTTCGAAGCCCCCTTTTGCTGGTCATTGGACTAAATCCTCTCCAAAGATACATAAGTATAAACATTGTCTGAGACATCTGAAGTCTCCATAAAAGCTCAGGGACAGCTATTCTTTGTTGCTTCTTCATTTGGGCTCCCTTGAATGCAGATAAAAGCTAAAATATGCTAGCTACCTCAGGCCAGAAAATGACTTTGAGATTTATTTTGGTTAAAATACAATTATTTTGGTTTTGCTCATATGCAAATAAAATTTATCTTAATTGACCTATCTATTAGACTCTGTTTCAGAAAAATTCTTTGTCTAACTCACCTTTGTATATATAACAGTAGTGTTTCTTTAATTATGGTGAAGACCTAGCCTCCTCCTGGCCCCCAATCCATGACAGGTGGGTACTTTTGTAAAGCAAACTAATAAACAAGACATATAAAATATGAGATTCAATTTTTTATTATTAGATTTAGCAGATTGTAGAAATGAGAAAAACTATGATCTAATGATAAGAGGAACAATCCCCTTTGACTATACTTCCTCTATCCCAAGGTGCCACAGGTCCATATATGAAGAATTTACTTAGACTCATGGTTTTTACAGTGGAAAAAAGGGCATTAGAGGCAGACACTTGGCTTCTCTACCAGTCCGGGAGCCTTCTCAAGAGTCCTACTCCTGTCTGGTCCTATAGGAAATGTTAGGTAGGTAGTGAGGGATTACAGCTCTCTCAGAGACAAAGGTGGGCACCTAAAGAAATTGCCACACTTGGGGGCAGGCGGGGGAGGACAAGGATGAATGCCCTGAATTGGTGCTGCACTGAGCAACTCCCACACCTGGGGGAAGGAGGAATGCCCTGCCAATGTGGAAATTCCCCAGCCTGGCAGCCCAGGCACAATAGGATCTGGGAAGTAACCTATAATAATCTATCATGTCATTAGCCATCCATCAAAGTAGTTCAATGGTACCTTATGAATTATGAGGAGGGCCCAATTCAGACACTATAACACAAGTCCTGAGACCATACCAGGGCTTCTTGCTATGACAGGGGGCACATCATTCATCTCTGACAAATATGTCTTGCTCCTGTTCTATAAAACTATGTTACCCTTCTCAATAAATTTGGTTCCATACTTGCCTTGTGCCACAGGCCCCGATCACATGGGATCAATTAGAGACAAAGGGCAAGGATGGAGCTCACCACCACCAGCTCACTGTCTTGGTAGCCTTGCTGCATTCTAGCCAATAGAGGCACCACACCGAAGAAGTTAGAGGGCTCATGATATAGGAAACAAAGTCCATGCGTCTTCCTGGATGAGTTCCTGGACACCTCTTCTACATGGCCCAGGAGCTTCTGTTAAACCTTCAATTAACTACAAGTTGGGACTAAATTCTGGTGCTCACATTAAGTCTTCTTCAGATACAGAAACAACTATAGGTCAACAATTAAGTTATGGTGCAGCAATTAAGTTCCAGCATTTGCATTGTCATTCCCAGACCAGAAAACAACCAGGGTCAGGGATTAAATTCTGGCACTCACATTAAGTCTTCCACAGACTGAGAAATGACTGTAGATCAGTGGTTAAGTTTCAGTAGTAAAGATTTAATACCACTGAAGAACACTGGCAAAGGCTGGAAGAACTGACCTTCAGTGCAGGCATCAGTGTAAGGACACAAGAATTATGAAAAATCAGGGAATTATGACACTATCAGAAATAAACAGTAAAAACCAATAAAGCAATAAAGCCCCAGGAATGGACCTAGGAAAAAAGGAGAGCCATGACATATCTGGCAAAGAACAGACTAATCTCCTAAAAGAAGTATAGGAGATTGTAAGAAAATACAAATAGAAAATTAAATGAAATTTGGAAAATAGTTCATAAATAAAATGAGAAGTTGGACAAAGAAATAGAAATAATAAAAAAATACTAGAAATAAAGTCTACAATAACTGAACTATAAAACTCAATAGAAAATGACAACAGCAAACCTGATCAAGCAGAAGAAAGAATAATTGAGCTTGAAGACAAAACACATGAAAATATCCTATCGGAGGAACAAAGAAAAAACAGTATGAATGGAGACAGCCTGTGGGAATGATGGGACACCATCAAATGAACTAACCTTCACATAATAACAGTTTCTGAAGGAGGATAGAAAGACAAAGTTCTAAAAAGCATATTTAAAGAAATAAAGGCTAAAAATGTTCCAAATCTCAGCACAAACTACAACATCCAGGTTCAGAGGTCACCAAATTTAAGGGAATAAAAAAGTTTAATTTTAAAAAATTAGAAAAAAGAAAAACATGTAAGATTATACACATTGCTATTTAAGAATGTATGTGTTTAAGATAATTAATATAGGGAATCACTATTATACTTGTATTTTTTTCATTCTGCAATATGTAGTATTTAAACAAAAGGTCATGAGTAAAATGATTTCAGATATTAAGCTTCTATTTGTTTACTATGAATAAACATCAAGTATATCAGTATTTCAAGTTTTCAAAGTGGTGACTAATCTTGCTTGGTAATTTATTTAATCTAGTTTGGATTAATAATATTGCTACTTTAAGGAATAATGTACAGAGGACTGTTGATGAAAATGAGAGTAGAAATTTTAAAACATTATTTAACTTCCATTCCCATTTTCTACTTCACTCACACATAAGGACAATGTTGCTGTTGCTGCATCTTAGTTTAGGTTGGAACCTGGGCTCCAGAACTAGCCTCTCTGGGTTCACATCATTCACTATTTACTACATATCTTACATTGGGCATTTGAATGATCTCTGTCTCATTTTCATTGTGAATAAAATGGGATTGATAAACCCTTATAGGATTGTTTGTGAGACTTAAGATAATACAAGGAAAGGGTCTCATAAGTGCTCCCAAATTGTTAGCAACTATTTTTCAGAGACTGCACTTGACAGAATAAAGGATGGCAGGCATAGGAAGCCATTGGTTAAGGAAACACCTCCTTTATGGGCCTTCCACTGCTGTGGTGGTATAAGCAAGGGAAATCCTTCCTCCTTCTCCTTTTCTGTGTGCTTGTTGACCCATGGAAAGATTCTACTGAGGTCCAATGTTCCTCTGAAAAGAGCAATGTTGGGGCCTTGGAGTATTTGCAGATGCCGGACTATCTTCTTGTCACCTTTATATCTCTAATTCACAATATTCTCCAAGAAGCCTTCTAGTTTCACTTTCCCACAGGCGTCCTCAAACTACGGCCTGCGTACCACATGCAGCACTCCTAGGACATTTACCTGGACTGCCGGGTGTTTTTGCCTCCACTGCCAGTCCTGCATAGCAGCCGACTTGTCCAGGGGCCCACAGTCCGACCCTCCAATGGTCTGAGGGACAGTGAACTGGCCCTCTGTTTAAAAAGTTTGAGGACCCCTGGGCCTTAGAACATCTTAATTAATATATTGAATTCTCAGCCACTGATGCTCAGAAATTAACTTTGGAGATCGGACAAGTGTGAACTTCTCATTTTCTCTTCCAACCCAGGGAATCCCTCACCATATCTGCCAGGTGTCTGCTCCATTCTTGTTCTCCTGGACCTCTCACCATAGTTTCCTCTCCCCCAGTCTGGTCTGAACCCTAAATTCTCTACCCTGGTTTCTTCTGATTCCTTTAAAGGTGTGTATGTTTCCTGAGCCTCTGATCTCCTGATAAGTGATAGCAAAGAATCATGCAGCCAAATACAGATTTTCATGTCTGCTGTGGCTGGTCTTGAACTCCTGGCCTCAAGCAATCCTCCTGCCTTAGCCTTCCAAAATGTGGGACTGTAGGCATGAGCCATTCCACTCAAAATTCATGTTTCTTAATAATAATAGTTAAAATATTCTGATCAGATAAAACAGAATAAATATATTTTAGTTCTACAAGTTAGTTCTTATCATCACACCTACATGACAATAGAGACAATCAAGGTTTAGAGAGCTTAAGTAATTTGTATAAAGTTAAATGATAGTTGATGTGTTGTGGGATTCAGGCCCCCATCAGTGGCTACAAAGCTTACCATCTTGTCACCAGATTTTGCTGCCACAGTCAGTCTCTTGCAACCTCACTCTAATCCCTGCCACAACCCTATAAAGCAGCAGTGGGAACTGAAACAATGAAAATACATCACAGCATTAGGAAGGATGAGAACCACTGCAAAGGAAGTAGAGAAAGGCCAATTAGTGCTATTTATACAAGAGAGAATATGAAGGGTCTGAAAAGAGAACCTCAGGCAAAAGGCAGGACCAGGACTGCAGGACTCTTGCTATTCTGCAGAAAGGGATGAAATTCTGCCCTCATGCCTAGTAAGGGGCTGAGACTCTGACCCCTGTGTTGGTTGTTCAGGCAACTTTGTGATGACTGGGGGCCCTGTGTTTATTATTTTTAGTATCATTCCTGGTAACAAAATAATCTGTGAGGAGGACTCAGGTTTCTAGTTTCTTTCCCTTAACTAACTAACAAAAAGTATTCAAATTAATAAATGTTCCTTTTTCTGCTTTCCAATAGATACCAGTGAACCAGTCAATGTATAAGAAGTGAATGTGTTTTCCTTTTATTTTCCATTTGCAACATTATAGTTTTCACTCTGAATTCCCATTGGCTGATGCACAGGGATATTTAGAAATGTTGTATTTGTCGATTGAGTTGGACTTGGCTTCTATACCCGGAGCAGAAACTATATTAGGGACTTGCTACTGTTTACCAGTAGTGAGTACGTGCTACAGAACAGAGGCTACATCCTACTCAGAACGGCAGCTCTCTGCTGCCACCTTCTGGATTTCTAAGTGAAGATGCTTTTCCTGGGTATATATTAGAAAATGCTGTAAAATAGTATTTAACGGAGACCTAGGAAGACAGGGTGAAAAAAATTTAAAACAAAATAGATGTTTGGACACTGAATAAAATAGCCTGAGAAAATTATTTCAAAACCATAATGACTAAACTTTACTATAATGACTTTTTAAAAAAGTAATGAAGTTATACTTTCATTTTCTTTTCAACATTTACTGCACTTTTTGTTAGAAATTTTGGATTGAAATCAAATACCTGGTGTAGTGCTGAACAGATAGAAATTGGGCATTATATCCTGGAGATGTGCAATTTTCTTCTTGGCTAAACCCAATTTAGAACTCAGAAAGGCAACAATAAAAAATTCTCCCAGGATTCTGCAGACAAAGATCACAGTAAAAGGAAATTCCTAAGATAAAATGCCATTTATAATCCCTAAGAATGGCTGAAAAAACGTTGTGCTTGCTGTGAATCATGATTTTACTTGAGATTTCATTTCTTGAATCTACAGATACTTCAGAACAATGGACTTAAGTAATTTCCAGCTCTGAGACACCAAAAGTGTTAAGCATTTTGGGGTCCTTATGTTTGGAGGACCTCTCTTAAGCCTCTGAGAACCAAGGTAGCTGGAATTTTATTTTTTTAATATTTTAAAATGGAATCAAATCATAAAAAATTAAGAGATGTTACTATAGAAGTAATTGTAATTGCAGTTTTATTTTTTTTAACTTGGCTTTATTTTAAATGTCAGCCCCCCAAATAAGCCTTCTTTGACTGCCATCAGAATACAGACCTCTGTTTTACTTTGTTAGTTACTCTCTGTTTTTATAACACTGAAAACAGCTGTCTGTGATTACATATTTACTTGTGTAATATTTTGTCAATTCCTCCTCTTCCCTTCTCAGACATGTTTGTTTTCTGTATCTGGCAGAGAGTAGATATTCAACAATTATTTGCTTAATGAATTAATGGCCTTTTGGCATATGTCTCTGGGTCACTATTAATCAGCTTCGATCCCTCATGACTTCCTCATCCATATCTATTGACAATTCTAGTGTCTGTGCCAAATCTGAATCCTATAATTCACTAATGTTTAGCATCCTCCCAAAACATACACTAAGTTGGAGAATTGACTCAAGTTAAAAGAATTCTGATTATAAGGGTTAAAATATAAAGGATTTTCAGATGACCAGAAGTTCAATTAGCTAACGCATCCCATTCTTCGGGTAATTCAGTTTGCCAGGTGGTTAAATGGACGCTGTCCCCTCTGCTCAATGAAGTAATATCTCAGCCTCAGTTGACAAATCAGGGTTAGGTTGCTCTCAGCTTCCAGTAAGAATGATTTGCATCTTCACTTATCTAAGGAGCTGTTCCACCTGGGTCCATCCATCTGTCATAAAGAATCTTTGCTATTTGAGGAAGAGATGTCATTTGAAGTAGTATTTAGAGTCCCTCTGAAAATCCACAGTGCACTGAAAAGACGCGATTCCACATGTTGAAATCATTGCAATTAGCCAAGCTTATCAGAGTCAGTGTTGTAAGTGCCAAAATCTTCATCCCTCAGCTGAAATGCTATGTCTTGTTAGGGCAACAGACCCTTCACTGGGGACATGCCCAGGTCACTGCTCAAAGGCTGATGATCAAGCTAAGTCTGTGTGTCACTTCTCGCTCAGCTTCTGAGGGCACTGCTATTCTTTTCTTCTGCTTCTGAATAGCATGATGTGGGCATTTGGAACCTTGTGTACAATAGGTCTAGAGAATCTCCGACTTTGTTCCAAAGTGCGTTCTGATGTTTGTCTGTTTTCCCATTTGCTTTTCCAGTATTTACTGAGGTGAACTGTTGGGTCATTCTCTGACTCTCTTGTGGGAAAAAATAAAATGGAGTTACTCTCTAAATAAATTTTGCTACCTGTACAGCCACAGCATTTTGACCCATGAAGTCCCCCATAGGTAACACAATTGATTCTATTGATGTGGGGCTATTCTCTAAGTTTCCAAAGCTTAAAGAACACCAGATAGCCAGGACCACTTTAAAGTCTAAAGTTAAGAGGAGATTAGACTATGATTTTATGAATTTGAAAACACCGCCTAAGAGAAGAAAAAAACACACACAATGCAGGCAGAGCAGAACAGGGTTTCAAAGTGTTTTTGTGTGTTTACTCATTTTGGTTTTGTTTTGTTTGAACTTTTTGTGGAAGGAAATAATCCCATTAAAAACAATAACAAGGAAATTATTTACTAAGTCAGTTCACTTGATAGATGCTTCTCCAGTGTGGTTTAATTTTTTACAGTTTGGTCTCACATTGCTACCTTCATTTCCAATAGTTCAGCAAAAGCTAGCAGTTTCCTCATCAGGACCTCTACTTTTATTTTTTCCCCAGACAATTTTCATTCCTAATCACGTATTCCTTGGCCAGTGGAGAACCAAAGATAATTATCAAAAGTGAAGCAGATCCCTTACTTCTACAAAAGATAACTGGACTTTTATGAGGCTTGTTTGAAGTCCTTGTTCTCAGGAACTCTGATGATGTAAATACTGTTATTATACAAGTCTTATAAGCCCCAAATACCAAATACCTGGTAAAGGACACAGAGAGATTGTCCTAGCTCATGGGGTTAGATGGGATGAACTCAAGCCTAGAAAGAAAACTTCTTTGATGTGAAATAAAAGCATATCTCACATTAGGTAAAGGGAAGACTCACCTGAAATTATGAATAATATAAAATGAGCTGTAATTATAGATGCTGTAACAGATCTTTAGTAGGAAAAAATCTTAGCATCAGTGAACACTAAATTGCAGTGGGCTAAATAAATGCAGAAGATGGAATGTGTCTGGGAGTTTACAATAATGCGCAAAGGAGAGAATACTCTGAAGTTTGATTTCTAGATTAAGTTAGACAGAAACAGATGTAGGATTCTGTGGAATAGACTAGTGGTTTCTCCTCTCTCTCATTTTAATATAATATTAACTGAGTACATGCCATTGGCAGCCAAAAAAATGTATTTTTAGCATCTCCTCAGCTAGTTGTGCTGTGCAACCAGGTGTTGGCCAGTGTAACAGAAGAGTAGGAAAATTATGGGTTAAATATTTAAAAATAAAGTGCCCAACTAATTCTTCTCCTTTTCTACCAGCAGAAATTCTTGTGTAATGGTAGAAGTTAGGGAAAGGTATATAAAGAGAAGCATAGCAACAAGAGAGAAGGGGCTTGTGTTCCTGAGGATGTCAGGATCTCCATGTGTCAGCCCTGGACCACCTACATGGACTTTTACACAACTGAGAAACAAAATATCTTTGAAAGATCACCATGATTTTGAGTTTCTCTGATTTCTGTTATAATATGTAATAATGCATGTCCTAACAATATAGTGAAATGTCTTTTATTATAGTATCTTATCTTATTAGAAATAGTACTAGACAGGCAGAATTAGATGAAGGTTCAGGAAAGGCCTATATTCAATTCCTGGCTTCCTAATTTGCTTTTTCTGTATACTTGAGCAAAGTGCTAAATCTTTCTCTGCCTCAGTTTATCTCATCTGTAAAATGGAGGTAATGGTAGTGTCTTATTCACAGGGTTGATATTGGATTAGTACGAAAAGGTGAGAAAACTGCTTCACACATGGTTATTTGCCATTATTACTATTTTTCAACCACTTTTGTAACCACTATCAAATATGGCTGGTTATTTAGTTTCATCTCTCAAGTATATTGGTGTCCTCTCTATATGGCCAGTTTCCATTTTAATGAAAATATTAATATTTTAATAATTAAATTAATTATTTGTTAGTTTTAACAGTGGAAAACAAGCTTTAGAATCTCCTGCAAAGATGAGGTTTAGGCCAGGAACTAGGTGCTTTTTTGAATGTGAATCAATTATTTTGTAATTAACAATGAAACCAAAAAGATGATGCTAATAATAAGTAATAACAGTATGTAAAATTGATTTAGGACTTTTATGTGCCAGGCTTTGTACTAAGTGTATAAATGTGTTATCTCTTAGAATCTTCACTACAACTGCATAACACTGGGATTATTACAGGCATTTTAAGGGTGACAGAAGCCAAGGGCAGGATAGTTAGGTTTCTTGCCTTATAATACATAATCATTGGGGATTAGATATGAAATTCAAATTCATTTGTTATTGTTATTATCTTTTAACTCCAAAGCCTATTTATTTTCCATTATTTTACCTTCCCTCCTTGAACTCAATTCTAAGGAAGGATACAAACCGTTCATGGTTTGTATTCAACATATTTGACTAAATACACCACACTGCACTTTTCCATTGCTTTGAGATTTAGAGATTGATTCTAGCTCATTATTTCCTCTTGTTTGTTAAGTATAGTATTACGCATCACATAATAACATTTTAATCATTGATGGACAGCCTATAAGACAGTGGTCCCATAAGGTTATAATGATGCTAAAATAATACATTTACAATCCAATGTATTGCTCATGTTTTTGTGGTGATGCTGGTGCCAACAGACCTACCATGCTGTCATTTGTATAAAAGCATAAAGCAAGACAATTATGTTGTACAGTATATAATATTTGATGATGGTGACAAAAGTATAAAAGTATAAAGCAAGACAATTATGTACAGTATATAATATTTGATGATGGTGATTTGATGACTGTGTACCCAGTTCCTTTTTTATAAGAATTGAAATACTTTAACTAAGGATTCTAGTGAGATTGAAGGAATCTCCTCTCTATTCAAATCTAGTAGATGCCAGGTTGATTTTAGTGGACATTATAGTATATATTTAATGAGACATGTTGTTTCCTAATAGCAAATAGAAATGTTAAAAAGCAGCAAGCTACTCCCAAGCCATGGCTTCAGTTACCCCACTTGAAAAAATAAATCAGTTGGGCCAGATAATCACCAGCTGTTTTAATTGCAAATGCTGTTTAAATAGAACCCTCTTTGTCTCTGTTCTTCCTTTCAACTATCTACCTTCCCCCCTTCCTTCTTTTTTCCCCGAAATTAGTCATATTAAAATACTTAACTTAGCTTTAATAGTCCTGAATGGCCCTGCTTCTGTATTTCATCAAAGGCAGAATTTGATTATGACTGTTATGGAAGAAAATTTGCATTATTTATATTATAAGCAAATGAATCTGACATTTATACCACCATGGCCTAAATTCTCTTAAATCTTGTCTTATGTATGAAATGTGTATGATGTGTAGTTTTAGAAAGCTCTTAAGAAGGTTTTCATAGAGGAACAGTCCCTTTGATCTTCTCAAGACTTCAAAGCTGCCAGTGCAGAAACATGAATATTTCTCAAGTTCATAAATTGATTCACAGGTAATTCAAATTTAGTCTCAGGATTTTAGTATGATCTATGAAAGATGTATGTGTCTAGTGGACACCACTAATGCAAAGCATCAAATCTATGTTGATCCCTCAAATATTTAGTTATTGTATAGGATTAGGAAAAGACCCTCCATGTATTTTCAACTTTGAAAAATATGACAAGTATAAATCTATGTGTAGGCTATTCGGTGTCATTTGAAAAGTGATTGTTTCTTTTAAATACAGTCATTTTAATATATTTACATAATTTCATAGATAGGTGTAATTCTATTTGGTTTATTTAATTCCCTCCATTTAGAGAATAAGAATTTACCAAGCACCAATTCTGAGCACAATTTTTACAAGAGGCTGTATATATTTTGGTAACTACATTGAGCAGCTGGTGGAAAAAAGGGAGGAGATTGACATGCGTAGGAGATCAGGAGTGTGAATAGGCCAATGAGTTTGGTCAAATGGAAGGGGATGAGGCAATCTTGACTTGGTAGCCAAGTAATAGTTGGTAGGCTCATTTTTTTTTTTTAATTTTAGGTTAATGTGAGGATACAAACAACCCAATCACAACATTGGAATTTGTTAGGTAGAGTCCATTTTGTAGTTGTGTCCCACACCCAAAAAGTCTGCCATACACCCCTACATTGTACCCATAAAGTGAGGGCACACAAACCTCCCCCTCCTCTCCCTCTCTGTCTTCCCTCTCTTGTACCCTGTTCCCACAACTTAAATTGAATTGAGTTGTACTCCTATGTGGGCATGAATTAGATCTTCTACTGACTTCATATTAGTATTGAGTAAATTGGATATTTGCTTTTCCATTCTTGTGATACTTTACAAAGAAGAATGTGTTTCAACTCCATCCAAAGATGTAAAATCACCATCTTTTTATGGCTGAATAGTATTCCATGGCGTACATATACCACAGTTAGTTAATCCATTCCTGGGTTGATGGGCATTTAGATTGTTTCCACATGATGGCAATTATAAATTGAGCAGTGATAAACAATCTAGTGCAAATGCTCTTATGATAAAAGGACTTTTATCTTTTGTGTAGATGTCTAGTGGTGGGATTGTGGGGTCAAAATGGAGTGTAATTTGAGTTCTTTGAGAATTATCCATAGTTCTTTCCAAACAGGCTGCATTAGTTTGCAATCCCACCAATAGTGTAAAAGCCCTCCCCTCTCTCCACATCTATGCCCGCATCTGCAAAGCTGCTTATATTTTCCATCATGCATATTTTCCCTTTCTTTGCAGCCACTATCATAGATCTTTCCCAGTTTCCAATTTTTCTATTTTTGTGAACCTTATCCACTCTGGTAATAGCTTTCTTAACATGCTTAAGTTAGGACTAGGAAGTAAAAGCTGGTTGAAAGAGGGAACTTGAACAGTAATTTATAGATTAAACATACTTCTGAAAAAAGCAAAAGAGAACTAGTCTTTCAAAGTTATTTTTTTCCATACTAGTTGTTTCTTCCATTTAAACAAATCAGATACAAAACTTTGTCTCCCAGACATTGGGAACCCCCAACAGTGCTCATTAGATTCTTCCCTGTTGAATGTTTCCACTGACCTTCATAACACCTGTGTCTTGATATAAAATCTGAGTCCCAGGGGCTGAGAATCAGAAGAAATAGGTACAGACTTTGGACAGCTTTTATTTTGTTCTTAAATAATCTCAACTAAGGTTCGATTGCACAGTGAACAATCATTCTGAGCTCTTGCCCATGCTGGGTCAAAAGCATGAGAAAGTGCTAAGGACAATACATGGTATGTAAGCCATGGGCAGGGAGGGCAAGATAGGGTAAGTTTTACTCTGTGTTTCCATACTCTAGGAAAACACAAGAAAGAATTAGATAATAGAGATGATATTACTCCAACAGTCAGGGCCAGTCATTTTATGTATATATTCTCAAGAGTTTAGGAAATAATGCCATCTTTGAAAGCAATCAGGCAACCTTTAAAAAAAATTAAAATTAAATTTATTTCTACCCCTTCATGTTTGGTTGACTTGGATGTATTTGTATATGAAAAAGCTCAGAAGATATATTTTTATAACTCACAGAAAAAAAAAAGAAAGTTAAAAATGAATGAAAAATAAGGAAATGGAGCTAAACTAACTGAATGTTTAAATATCTAATCAAATCTAAGCATTTAAAAATTTAAATGATTTCATGATGGACTGACTTGTTTCCCTTTCTGTGAAGATGTTTAGTTTGCTGTTTACATGTATAATTGACTCTAACAGGAAGATGACAATGCACTTTTATTTATAGGTATTATGAACAGGCTGCCTGAGAGAAAGGAAATAGTAATGGGAAAGAAGTCAGAACTGCATTCAGGGGCGTTTTGAGAAGTACATTTCCATGGATTTTATTTTTGTTGACTTGATCAATAAGTAATTTATATGCAATGCAATGTACTTGTTTTAAGTAAAACATATAGTAATACTGGGGTTCTGCCCTGGGGGCAGGGTCCTTTAAGACCCTGCAATCCACTGAAGAAAAATGAAGTTAAAAGCAGCGAGAGATAAAAAGACAAGAGACACAGAATATAATTTTCAAAGGTGTGATACAGGGCACCATGGCTAGCTTGTGGATTTCCAGCAAGTGGCCCTGAGTATTTGTTCCACTCAGCTTTTATTGAAGGAATTTTCTCAGTAGGCCCAGAGGGTAAGCTGAGGAAGGGAATAAAACAGCAGTTTCTCTCAGTAAAAATGTTAGTTCTTATTCTATCTATAATTGTTAACTTGAAGGATCTGGGAAGTCTTGAGAAATCTGGAAGCAGAGTCTTGTGTGGGGGCAGCCTCCGGACTGTGGTCACACTCCCACAGATCCCTTGGTGGAGGTTAGACACTTCTAGTTTGTTTCTCTGTGCCAGATGGTGTCAGGTCCCTCTAAAGAATCAATGGAAAAGAATTTTCCCTTATCTCCACCTGGAGGCATTTCCCTCCATAGTTAGGGCATAAGGCCTCCTGCCCATATCTCAGGGTTAGAGCTGTTCCCTTGATCCTCCCCTGGCCATAATACAAGTCCTCACAATGGATATTTGCTTTGACTGTTGACTGTGGACCTGGTTAATGTTTCTTCCCAGGCCTTTCATGCAGCTTCTGCTATAGCCATTGTTCTTCTGAGTGTTTACAGACCCAGCAGGGGTGTTTGCAAGCTGTATCCCTTTAGGGCAGGCTTCCAGTAAAAGCATAAACTGCCTAGACAAGTAATTTAACTATTAGTTTAAAAGTACACTAACTAAACTGTTTTTATCCCACCTTGCTCAGCTTATTTCTCTGTTTTTCCCCTTTTCTGTGGGTGTTTTCCCTTGTCTTTTGTTCCCATTCTCTTTGTCCCCATTCTCCCTGAATAGTAAGATGAGTTTTGATAAATTTATATGCCTGTGTAACCACCACTGCAATCAAGACCAGATTATTTTAATCACTAGGAAAGTTTCTTTGCCCCTTCTTGGTCAACTTTTCTCATACCTTGGGTCCAAAACAGCCTTGATCTGCTCAAATTGTCTTTTCCAGAGTTTCAGACGAATGTAATTCTAGCTTAGATAGTCATTTGAGTTTGGTTTCTCACTCTGCATAACGATTTGAAGATTTATTTCTTTTACATATATTTGTAGTTTGGTCTGTCTAATATCCTACTGTATAGAAACACCATAATTTGTTCACTTGTCAATAGAGAAATTTGTTGTATTTTGGAGATAGAATGATAAAGCTTGTTTTTGTTTTTTGGTAGAGACAGAGTTTTACTTTATTGCCCTTGGTAGAGTGCCATTGCGTCACACAGCTCACAGCAACCTCCAACTCCTGGGCTCAGGCGATTCTCTTGCCTCAGCCTCCTGAGTAGCTGGGACTACAGGTGCCCACCACAATGCCTGACTATTTTTTTTTGTTGCAATTTGCTCGGGGCCAGGTTTGAACCTGCCACCCTCAGTATGTGGGGCTGGCTCTCTATCCACTGAGTCACAGGTGCTGACCAGAAATAAAGCTTCTATGAACATTTGTGTATAAGTCTTTGCATGGATAGCTTCATTTCCCTTGAATAAATTATTGGAAGTGGAATGGCTGGATCATATGGTAGGTATATGTGTAACTTTTAAAGAAATTCTCACATTGTTTCTTATAGTGGTTCGGGCATTTTTCATTCTACCAGCAAAGCTTAAGAGTTCTAGTTGCTTCACATCCTTAGAAACTTTTGGTATATACAGTGTTTTTAACTTAAGCTATTTTATAGGTATATGGTGGGAACTACTTAAAGGTAAAATGTGTATTTACATTGAATAATGAGGGCAAGTACTTCTTCATATCTTTCTATTTTTCAAGAGTAGAAGAGTGAAATCAGAGACATGTTAGTCCAAGTTGATGGAGATAATGCCATAAAAAATTGTAGTGTACAAATGTATTAAACATTTTTCTGAGGGGAGAGAATGTACCACTGATGAAGGGAGGGTTGGTGCAGCCAGTAATGAGCAGAACTGATGAAAATGTTGCAAAAATGCAGCAAATTGTGTTTCAAAATCATCAGCTGACTGTGAGAAGCATAGCAGACCAAGTAAACATCAATAGAGAAATAGTTATGAAATTTTTAACTGAAAATCTTGGCATGAGAAAGCTGTGTGCAAAAATGGTCCCAAAGGAGCCCACCAATGAACAAAAACAAAGGGCTCGCAGGATGCTGTCTGTGAGGCAGTTTTTGGCCAGTAAACAAACAACTGTATGGGAACACCCTCCCTACACATCTGATCTGGTCCCCAGTGACATTTTCCTTTACCCATAAACAAAGGAAATATTAAAAGGAAGACATTTTGATGACATTCAGGAAGTCCAGGGTAATACAGTAACAACTGTGATGGCCATTCCAGAGAAAGAGTTCCCAAATTGCTTTGAAGGGTGGACTAGGTGCTGGCCTTGGTGCACAGCTTTCCAGTGGCTGTACCTCGAAGGTGACCTAGTGATATTCAGCAATGAGGTATGTAGCACTTTTTCTAGGACAAGTTCACAAAATGGTCATATCTTGTATATGTGCTGTGAATATTTCCTTGGTCTATGGCTTCCTTTCTTTTATGATGTCTTTTTGAAGAAAAAAACATCCTTATTCTGATCAAATTGAATAACTCATTTTTTTCTTTTATGCTCCATGCATTTTTGTGCCTGACTATTTCCTTGACTATTTCAAGATCACAGTATTTTCTCTTATGTTTTCTTTTAGACATCTTACAACTTTTAACTGCTAACATAAAGGTTTGTTATCTATTTAAATTAATTTTATGTGCACTATAATTTTAACATTGAGGTCATTTTTTCCATACAAAGATTTTTAGATGTTCCATCATCATTTATGGCAGAGACATTCCTTTCTCCATTGGTAGTTTGTAAAAATTTAATGTGTAAATACATTTCTGGATTCTCGATTCTGTCCATTGATATATATGCCTATTCTTATACCAATGTGATACTGTCTTGATTATTGTATCTTTACTCAAAATTAGGAGCTTAAGTCTTTTAACTTTGTGTTTGATTTTTGTTTATTCAACTTGTCTCACAATCTTGTTAAATTCACTTATTCTAGTGCCTTTTCGTAGATTTTTTAGAATATTCTTCATATACGATTATGTCGTCTGAGAATAAAGGTGGTTTTACTTTTTCCTTTCCAACCTACGTAACTTTTATTCCTTTTTATTCTTTCATTGCATTGGTTAGAATCTCTTACTGGGTGGGGAAGCTACAATCTCAAGGCCACATGTGGCCCCCTGGGTCCCCAGTTGCAGCCTCTCCACTGAATTCAAACTTCACAGAACAAATCATTTTATTGAATAGATTTGTTCTGTCAAATTTGGGGTCAGTCAAAAGGCCAAGGATCTAGAATGCCACATGTGACCTCCAAAGCCATAGGTTCTCACTCCTGAAAGCAGCAAGAGGAAGTCTAAATTCCTGCTATTTCTCCTAAGGGAAATAACATTCAGTTTTTCAACATAAAATATTGTGAGCTATAGATTTTTCTTGAATACACATTGAGAAACTTTCCTTCTATTTCTTACTTGCAAATACACTTACCATATTTCATTTTGCATGCTCACAAATTGCAGAAACATTTTCATTAAAATGCACACATATGTAATAAAACTGTCACACGAGATATGTAGCATTTTTTAAATGTTAAAAAATAAAAATATAAAGTAAATGTGGTATGGTACCAACTTAAGTGGTTAACACTTATGAACATTAAAATCTTTGAAATAAAAACAAATAAAGGCTTCTAAATCTCAACTCTCAAAAAGAAATCTTTTTGGTGAAAAGGAATCCTGAATCACCTCATCAAAGTCTGTCTCCTAAGATTGATTCCTTTACTTTAAATAAGGCCACCTCCACCATTACCATCATGGTTATCAACATGACCATCTTCACCATAGTTCCTGCTGGGTCTCAAGATAGTTCTCCATTGCTACTCACAAGATAAAACATTCTCTTCTTTATTTTGCTTTCCAAAAGACTGAGGTTGGCATGAAGATTTTAGAAAGTCTCACAAAATATGAAGAAATAACTGTAATGAAATCAACTCAAGGTTATGAAGAAGGATTGAGGTTCTAGGACACCTTTCCCTAGTCCATCCCTTCTGTTAACAATGGGACTGCTGCTTTATTTATAAAGACTGCCATTTTAACACTCTCCAACCCAGACATCTTGACTTTTCATCGTCAGAAAGGAGAGCTTTTCTTTGTGTTGTTTTTCCCTCTCAAGGCCAAATTCAGGCTGAAGGTTAAGTTTCTTCTTCAGAAAGGTGAGATATTTGTATGACTTTTCTTTATGGGGAATTGTCCAAAACAGATTCTCATAGTGGGATTTGGCTGTGGCAGGCCCAATCTTTGCTACTCTCAATAGCTATAATTTTTAAATACTAATTCATATGCACCAGAAACAGCAGAAAGTTCACTTTCAACATTATAAGGAACTCTAAAATGCAATCTGTTCTCAAATTTTTTCCCTTTTACATAGGAAAATTCAAATTCGTGAATTCATTGCTAGATGGTGGAAGATACAATCTGGATAAAATGACAGATGAAAATAGATCACATGCATTCAGGGTCATCACCAGGGAAATGCAAATCAAAACCACATTGAAATACCCACCTGACCCCAGTGAAAATGGCTCACATTATTAAGCTCCAAAGCAATAGAGAAAGCAATGCTCATACACTGTTGGTGGGACTGTAGACTAGTACAGCCTATATGGAAAGAAGTATGGAGATTTCTCAAAGAACTAAAAGTAGACCCACTGGGGATTTACACAAAGGAAAAAAGACATTTTATGAAAAAGACACTTGCGCTTGAACGTTCATAGCAGCACAATTCACAATCATAAAGATGTGGAAACAACCCAACTCCCATCAGTTCATGAATGGATTAATAAAATTTGGTATATGAATACCATAGAATACTACTCAGCCATAAAAAAGATAATGACCTGATATCTTTTGTAACAACCTTGATAGAATTGGAGATAATTCTCTTAAGTGAAGTATTGTAAGAATAGAAAAACAAACAACACATGTGCTCAATGCTAAATTGGAACTAGTTGCTAAACACCTATAAATTCATATTAAGCAACACTCAATGAAATGTAAGTCATGGGGGGGAGGCTAGATAAGTTCCCACCCAACTGGGACATTGCACAAGGATACTGCATGCTTTCTGGGACAAGGACACACCTATTTTATCTGCACAAAAGCAAACTATGTAACCATACCATATGTACTACTATGATAATCTGAAAATACAAAAGAGAGAATGATAAATTATCAGGCTAATTTTTTTCCCCTCAGTGCATAATGGACATAGGGAATGGGTGGGCAAGTGTCCTGGAATCAAAAAAGCAGACAGGACAAGCTCAGGCTGTTACTGGAGATTTTTGAGAAATTCATTACTCAATGGTGTTAAATATGGTAAAAATTTAGCCCATTTAATGTCATTTTTATTTTTTGTTATTTGCATGAATCTATGGGTGTATAATGACCCATTTGCAAATAGATGCCATCAATTAAAATTTTGCAGAAATAAATACTTAATACCAAGTAAAATATGTATTTGTTTATTTACAAATTATCTCAACAAGAAAAGTTTTCAATAGTGGTGAAAAGCACAATAAAGATACTATGAGGGAATGATTTAAGTTTTTATAAATCAATTTATAGACTCTTCCCAGCTGGAGCTGGCTCTTATTTGGCCAGCAGTTTATCTTATTTATCTGAAGTTAAAGCCGACAGGACCAAAGGATTGAATGACTCCTAATGTTTCTCTAAACTGAGGCCAGGCCTATAGCTGTCTACAGAGAGAGCAACTTCTTTCTTGTAGTAAGAACAAAATAGTGTAAAAGTATGATGTTTTGGAGAGAAATGCTAAACAGGGCTTCTCATGCAAGGCTCTTATTTTTTTCTTTATTATCTACCTAAAGCTTTTGCTCAAAGACCCTTCATTTACATGAAATTCCTTGGAATAATACTTTTTCTAGTAATGAATAACATTTATTGAGCACTACCTAAGTCCCAAGCACTTTGAATGAGTTACTTTATTTAATCTTTAGTGTAATTCTATGAAGCATGTACTTTACTATTACTTTTTAAAGTGGGACACAGACTTAGAGACGATAAGTAATTTGCCTACAGACACCCAGCAAGTGATGGACCTGGGAATTAGACCTGGTGGTCTAGCACCAGCACCTGTGCTCACAACTATGACACTACACTGTGTGTGGGAAACTGATGGGTCCCACAGTTCCCAATTCATGCAAAATCAGGATGATGGTTACTTCCCAAATTAGCAGAGTAAATAGGAGGAATCATAATGTTACAATGTATATGATTAGAGAACTAGACTAATACTTCCAGGGTAGCCTCTGTCCTGTCACAGCCTGTGGCCTTCCAGGCAATGCCTTTACATGGATAAGTCCCTGGCTCAACATTGTCTTTTGTCCTTTCTACGTTCAGGTGGTTCATTTCTATACAGAAGTTGGACTCAAGGATAGTGCTGTATAAGCATGAGAATAGAATATAATCTATATTATAGAAAACATTTAAAATGAACAATTTTTGAGTTTTGGGCATGGCAGCAAGGTCTCTGTGCAGGGCCTAGTGGAGGATGAGCTGGTTCTTCTTGCTTATTCTTATGTCCTTATACTGCTTTCTGTTTCTTACAGATTAGGGGGATCCATCATTACTTTACGTGAGCAAAATTTTGTTTCATTGTTTTTAGATCATAAGTTGTACAAAGTGTGCAGTTAAAAGACAAGTATATTCTTTTTCAAACTGCTTGCTTCCTCTTGTGCTAACACTTGGCGATGTTCTGGATGGCACTGCTTACAAAAATCTTTGTGAAAGTCTCTGTCTTGAAGTCGGGCTTTATAAGACACTGAAATCCCTTGAAATAGATATTATGTAGTCAATAAACTCATTTAATATTCTACCTATTGATAGGCTCTTTTGATATTAACATGATGGAACTTAGGAGTCCTAAGAATGAAATGAAAAAATTGGACCTAAAAATATGTGTGACTATTCTCCAGAGTCCAGGGTGTACTCTGTTACTCAATTGTACTCTGTTTGCTCATTGGCCTTCTCCCCTTCCTCTGTGATCATCCCTTTTGTACTAGGCCAGGTTCTCCAGAGAAATAGAAACAATAGGAGGGACATATTCATAGAAAGAGCTGTTTTTATTAAGAATTGGCTCATGCAACCGTGGACACTGACAAGTTTCAAACGTGCCAGCTAGGATGGTAGCTGGAGAACCAGGGAAGCTGATGTTCCAGTTCAAGTTTAAAGAAAGTCTGCTGTAAAACTAAGGAGAGCTGATATTGCTCATGAAATCTAAAGGCGTCTTCTAGAGAACTCTCTTGCTTAGGGGAGGCCAGTCTTTTTCTTCTATTTAGACCTTCAGCTGATAGGATGGATGAGGCTTACACACACTTTTTGGAGCACAATCTGCTTTATTCAAAGTCCAGTAATCTAAATGTTAATCTCATCCAAAAACACCCTCACATAAATACTCCAAATAATGTTTGATCAAATATCTGGGGACCTGTGGCATGGCCAAGTTGACACGTACCTTCTAAAGCAGAGGAGGACTTTACTGACAGCATTTAGAGCAGTGAGCCAAGGACACAGTAGCCAGTAGACCACGTTTTCATACATTTTCCCAAAAGGAAATCCTTTGGTGAATGCTACCTATTCTCCTTTATCAGAGCTCATACGGTGCCCATGTGTCTTCCCTGCCCTGTGTAGGATGACAAATCAGATTACAACTGATGTTCTGCTCTGGGCGCTGCCCTCCATGCCCTTTACTGACAGTAATCCCCTCCTTTGCTTTGTTGTTGTTATGTCCCTGAGGTCCTAAAGTAGGAGCGTATATCCAAATACCCCCAATGAAGACAGGCGCACAAAATGGGGAGAGGGACTGCTGTTAGTGCAGAGGGATTTACAGACCACCTATCTAATCCATTCCCATTCACAATTCCTTATCATGAGGACATAAGCAATAGGAGCATTGTATCTAGCTTCCTGGGATGCCCGCCCTTAACCCCACTTCCTCTTCTGCACCTGCTTAGCCAGAATTCTAAAATCTGGAGGATTGGTATTTAATTTAGGTACAACTGAAAGTAGAAACAGTTCTTCTTCTGTAATCCTGTTTCCAACTCTAGAGGCATATGCTGTCTTATTCCATCCTGCTTCTTAAACCATCCCTTTTATGCAGTTCCTGCCTTTTTAGGATCCCACACTCTGTTACCCCAATGCCTCATGTGATATCTCAGCCTCCAGACATAGCCTTTTTTTTGCCCTCATTACTGTTAATCTGGTCTGTGCCCTTCCTTCAGGGTACTGTGCCCAGCTGGCCACTGACAAATTGATCCCAACTGAAGGTGTTAACAGCATAAAACAGTTCTGGTATCATTTAAAAATAATGTTCACATACTACATCTGTCTTCAATCTGTTTTTGAAGAAATTTGTCTGTCCTGTTTGCATCTGTATTTCTTTCCTTATAACATCAGGAGGTATATTACTTATGTTTGGGATAAAATGTCTACCAGTTTCCATTTCATTTAGTATAATTGAACACACCAATTTTGAGTGCTAAAAGCATTTTAGCCACCACCTTAGTGAGGGCTGTTTGATCTCTGAATGTGAGAACACAAAACCATGCCATCAAGAAGCTTTCCCAGGGAGGGGAAAGGCAGACTTGTGCATACAAGTCTATAATTTAGAGGAAGGTTTAGCACTATATTAAGTTACAAATTGCTTTGAGAGCTCTGAGGAAGGAGTAATTAATTCCAGCTGTGATGAAAGCTCCCGTTTTAAATGTTCACTTCACCAAGGCTTAAAGTATGAAAAAAATGTATGCCAGATAAAGCTATGCCTACTGCAGAATTGCCACCTTCTCACACACTTACTATATAATGGCACTGCACAGTAGTTTAGAGGAAGACACAGTCTTAGGTCTTCAGTGACTGAAAATGATCCCCCCAACTTCGTCAGTAATTGACATGAGGTTATTCTGGTCATCCCTCCTGCTTACAGGACACCCACGAAACCAAAATCTGTTTCTTTAAAAACACTGACAAGCTGAAAAAAGGATAGTTAGCAGAGCAGTTTGGGGAAGATAACCTGAAGCAGATATTTAAGGAGAACATCCAGGCACCAAAGTCATTTCTCTTGGGGCAATTTTCTCTTGGGGAAATAAAGCCCATGTTGCATACTTGGGCTTTATTTGTAGATTTGTGGGAGAAGAGATAGAGAAGCTAAAGCTCCAAATTTACTCATATATCAGGGGGCTCTTAAAAGTTTCCTTTCTCTATGTTGAGTTGAAATCACTAAATATTATGCCATGAAGATAAAGTATAGATAGGAACTAAATCTATTACTAGGAGGGCCAGATAAAATAAAGGACACTGATTAAATTTGAATGTCAGCTAAACAAAGAAAAGTTTTTTAGTATTTTTTTTGACATGCAATTACTTTTAAAAATGATTTGTTGTTAGTATTAAATTAAGATTTAACTGATTATTTTTTATTTTGGTATGCTAAATCTGACACTCATTACCTAATCCCAGAACTTACACTG
Source organism: Galagoides demidoff (assembly GCA_963574575.1). Taxonomy (NCBI): domain Eukaryota; kingdom Metazoa; phylum Chordata; class Mammalia; order Primates; family Galagidae; genus Galagoides; species Galagoides demidoff. Next base: position 41,403 of record CAUYQV010064533.1, read on the forward strand.
CAAAGGTTACCCTGCTCTGAGTAAAGCAGGAGAAAAAGAAAAGTAATAAAGTCACCCCTAGGATTTCATTGCCATAGACTGTATTTCTGGGATTGGTCAAGGAACTTCTGTGTGAGTTCTTGGATAATATTTCTAGGGACCTGGCAGAAACAGGCATAATATTTCACTGGGGGAGGATATAATCACTCCTGATCCCAGAGTACAGTCACAAATAACTGTTCAAGAGTAATATTCAGTAGTTATCAAAGATAAACAGGAATAAATACAAAGAAACAAGGCAATACAAATAAGAATCAGTGAAAAAATATAGGTATTAGAAATAGCCTAAGGCAGAATCTAAGTAAGGAAATTATTAGACATATATTTTAGACAACTCAGCTTACCACATTTAAAAAAAATTAATAATCTTTAAAATATTTTCAAAATGACTTGGCAAATTTGGGGAAAAGAAACAAATATAACTTTTGTAAATGAAAAATATAATAACCAAAATTAAAAGCTGTCAGAAGATTGGACTTAGCAAAAATGGCAATTAATAAAATTGAAGTTGGGTTAGAAGTTACCCAAATTTAGCACAAACCCCATGTGAGTCTTCATTTGTTCACTGGTGTGGCTCTCAAACTATGGAGGTAAATTAGAAGTGTAGAGTCACTCTCCCCACAAAGAATAACATTTTTAATTTTAATAAAATTGCTTCTCAGCTGAGTGATTTTAACAATAGAAAGAAAAAAATTTATAAGGGAAATTTTCAAAGAGTTGGAGGCGAATTATCATTATCATTGACTACTATAATTCTTGATCTAGAAAAACCAGGAGAACTACTGAAAACTATTGTAAATAATAGAGATTATAGTAATTTGTTGTGAATGAACTACATTAAAAACCAAATTTTCTTTCATACATCCAAAATAACCAATTAGAAAACATACCATAAGGTGTATAATCAATGATATTTGTGAGAACAATAAATGAGAGATACTTATCATCATATATTTCATATTTTTGGATGGAAAGAGTAAATAATATATTTATTTTATATAAATTAACCTATATACTTATGTAATCTTAATCAAAATATCAACTTTAATTAAAATTAAATATATTTATTTGCTAACATTTAATCCTGATTTAAATATGTATTTATAGGTAGAGATATAAATAGATGTGTTACACAGTGGTAGGAATACGTGAAATTTAGTGTATGATAAGAGTGTTCTCAAATCAGTGGAGAAAAATTGGGTTTGTCATTAAAGTGCATGAAGAAAATTAAAAATGATACAACACTGAGCACATGGATAATAAAAAAGTAAAGCAGGCTGAGTCTGGTGGCTCACACCTGTAATCCTAGCACTCTGCGAGGCTGACAGGGGAGGCCACTTGAGGTCAAAAGTTTGAGTTCAGCCTGAGTAAGAGCAAGACTCCATCTCTACTAAAAATAGAAAAATTTGCTGGGCAATGTGGTGTTGCGTGGAGGTTTCGTGAGGGACAGGCAGCTTTATCGTGGATGCAAGCTTGTTCCTGAAATTGTTTAAAAAGCAAGAGACAGACTACAAGCTCATGATGGCAAGTAGCAATGATCTTTATTTCTGACCACCTTATATAGCAGATTGGTCACATACACTCCATTAATCAATAATCAAAGCATTCTTTTTTTTTTTTTTTTTTTGAGACAGAGCCTCAAGCTATCCCCCTGGGTAGAGTACCATGGCATCACAGCTCATAGCAACCTCCAACTCCTGGGCTCAAGCGAGTCTTCTGCCTCTGCCTCCCAAGTAGCTGGGACCACAGGCGTTGAGCCCTAATCAAAGCATTCTTACCATTAATATTTTCTAAATTTATTTCAACCTTCAAAGGAGATAAAAAGTCTGGAAACTTGAAATTATTAAAAAGGGAGTAAGACTGAAAACTCGAGATAACAAAAAAGGGAGTAAGTTTTACCATGCACTCATTATATTGCAGAAAACAGGTTTATGGCTTTTGTTTATCTGCAGTCTGGAGGCCATACAGCTTTACAATGTACATTTCCACATACAGCAACCTCTGTGCTGTGTCTCTGCAGGAGGGGCTGTCAACCCCTATGCTTGTAGGTTTAACAGCTGCATAGATCAGAGTTGCTGAAGGTGGAGTTTTACGTCCAGACCTTCAGGCTCTGTCATGTTGACCAAGGCAGCCAGGTCTTCAACAGAGCTACATTCCTCAAAAGCCTATTTGCCTGTTACTGAAATTTATAGTGAGCACACAGCATGTGGAATTTTATCCCACAATGTGGCAAGGGCCTATGGTCCCTAGTCTCAGCTACTTGAAAGGCTAAGGCAGGAGGATTACCTAAATCCAGGATTTGAAGGTTTCTGTGAGCTAGGCTAACACCATGACACTCTAGCCTGAGACAACAGAGTAAAATCGTATAACAAAAAAAAAAAAAAAAAAAAAAAAAAAAATGGAGAAGGAAGGAAAGAAGGAAAAAGAAAAACAAAACAGGCTTATTGCTGCTATAGAGAAAGTATGCATGGTCTAGACAAAAGATCAAATGAGCCACATCATTCCCTTAAGCCAAAGCCTATTCTAAAACAAGGCCTAACTCTTTTCAATTCTATTATATGAAGGCTGAGAGAGGTGAGGAATCTGCAGAAGAAGCGCTTGAAGCTAGAGGGTGTTGGGTCATGAGATTTAAGGAAAGTAGCCATCTCCATAACATGAAAGTATAAGATGAAGCAGCAAATGCTGATGCAGAAGCTATAGCAAGTTGTCTAGAAGATTTGACTAACATAATTGTTAATGCTGGTTACACTAAGCAATATGTTTTTAATGTACACAAAATAGCCTTTTATGTGTATTAGAAGGTAACATCTAAGATTTTCACAGTTAGAGAAGAGAAATGAATGACTGTTGTCAAAACTTCAAAGCATGGGTTGACTTTCTTGTTAGAGTTTAATGTTTTTGGTAATTTTTTTTTTTTTTTTGAAACAGAGTCTCATTCTATTGCCCTAGGTAGATTGTCCTGGCATCATCATGGCTCACAGCAACCTCAAACTCTTGGGCTCATGTCATCTTCTTGTATCAGCCTCCTGAGTAGCTGGGACTACAGGTGCCCACCACAACACTAGGCTATTTTTTTTTCTTTTTCTTTTTTCCTTCCTTCCTTCCTTCCTTCCTTCCTTCCTTCCTTCTTCCCTCCCTCCCTCCCTTCCTCCCATCCTTCCCTCCTTCCTTCCTTTCTCCCTTCCATCTTTCATTCCTTCCTTTCTTTCTTTCTTCTTTTTTTGTTTTTCAGTGGACACAGGATCTTGCTCTTGCTCAGACTAATCTTGAACTTCTTAGCTCAAGCAATCCACCTTCCTCAGCTTCCCAGAGTGGTAGGATTATAGGTGTAAGTCAGTGATTTTCAATTGAAGCTAGTGCTTGTTAATCATTTTGAAAATGGAACCCTTAGAATTATGCTAAATCTACTCTACCTGTACCTATAAAATAAAAGAAAAAAGTGTGATGACAATACATTTGTTCATAGCATGGTTTACTAATATGTTAAGCCCACTATTGGGAACTACTCCTCAGAAAAATAATATTTCTGTCAAAATATTACTACTCACTAACAATGTACATGGTTACTCTGGAACTTTGGTGCAGTTTAACATTACATTTATAGGGAGATTAGAATTATTTTTATGCCTTCTAGCATAGTATTATCTGTGCACCTAACAGATGGAGGAGCAATTTTGACTTTCAAGTCTTAAGAAATATATTTCATAAGACTATGGCTGCCATAGATAGAGATTCTATTGAGGGATATGGGAAAAGCAAATTGAAAACTTTCTGAAAAGAATTTATTGTTCTAGATACCATCAGGATCATTTCTGATTCATGAAAGGAAGTCAAGATGTCAATGTGACCAGGAGTTTGAAAGAAGTTGGATGACTTTGAGGACTTCAAGACTTCTTTCTGTAAAGGAAGTAACTACAGATATGGTAGAAAGAGCAAGAGAATTAGAAGAAGAAGTGGACTCTGAAGGTGGGACTGAATTGCCATGATATCATGAAAAAACTTGGCCAGATGAAGAGTTGCTTCTTATGGAAGAACAAAGACATTGGTTTCTTGAGACACACTCTACTCTTAGTGAAGATGCCATGAACATGGTTGAAATGACAACAAAGGATTTGGAATATTTCATAAAATTAGGTGATGAAGCAGTGGCAGTGATTAAGAGGATTGACTCCAATTTGAAAGAGGTTCTACTGGGAGTAGAATACAATCAAAGAACACTGCATGCTACAGAGATATCTTTCATGAAAGAAAGAGTCAATCAATGTGACAAAGTTTACTATTGTCTTATATTAAAAAAATTGCCTCAACCAACCCCAACCATCAGCAACATCATCAGTCATAAGCCATCAACATCAGGGCAAGACTCTCCACCAGCAAAAAGATTATGATTTGCTAAAGGTTCTAGTGCTCATTAGCATTTTTTAGCAATATTTTAACATTAATATCTGTACATTGTTTATTTTTTATTTTTTATTTTTTTGTACATTGTTTTTTAAGATATAATGCTATTGTACACTTAAAGGACTATAATTTCTATGTATTATATACAGAGAAATCAATAAATTTTTGACTCATTTTGTTGCAATATTTACTTTATTGCAGAGGTTTACAATTAACACTGCAATATTTCCAAGGTATGCTTCTACCAAGCCGGAAGGAATGGAACTTAAGAGATTGTCTATACATTATAGATGGGCAACTACCAGTAATTATAAAACTTTTTCTTAAGGTTTAAAATGTTAGGTATAAATTTTTTCTTGCTAGGTGGTGCCTGTGGCCCAGTGGGTAGGGCACTGGCCCCAAATATTGAGGGTGGTGGGTTCAAACCCAGCCCAGGCCAAACTGCAAAAAAATAAAAAATGGCTGGGTGTTGTGGCAGGTGCCTGTAGTCTCAGCTACTTGGGAGGCAAGAGAATTGCCTACATCCGGAGTTGGAGGTTGCTGTGAGCTGTGATGCCATAGCACTCTACCAAGGGTGACAAAATGAGGCTCTGTCTCTTAAAAATAAATTTTTTTTTTCTTGCTGAAGAAGGACTAAAGCAATTTCTAGGATTCAGGAGGAAAGGGAAGTTAATTAGAACCCAATACCTTGACTCATTTCCTTCTCTAAGTTATAATATCTTTCATGAGTTTTCCTCCTTTTCCTTGAATGGGTTGCAGGTGAGCCTGGGGCTTAATTCCCATAGTTCTTGGAAGCTGCTCAGAGACTACTATTTCCAGAGGCCTCGGGCCTCTGGCTATAAACAACCTCTTCCATTTATCCAATGTGCTTAATAAATGTGATTATTTTTAATGAGCCTCCTGGGCTCAGAAAGATTAGGAAATATTGTCCTAGGAAAAATTAAAAGTGAACCAGGATAATTATGTTATTTAACTTTTTTTTTAAATTTAGTCTGCCACCCTCTGCCACTGTGGCTAATATCTGAATCCTATGGGAGAAATTTTAAAACAATTACAGACTCTCAGTTCTATTTGGGGATCAAAACCCTGAGGTGGGCTGAGAATTCTTTGTTTAAAAAACTTCTCAGGTGAAAAACACAATTCAACTCAAGTTGGGGGGAGTGGGAAGGGAGGAAAGGGGAGAGAAAGAGGAAGGGGATATTTGTGCTTTCACCTAATGGACATGATGTAAGGGTATATTACACACACCCACACATCCTGGGACACAACTACAACAGCTGCTTTACCTGACAAATGCAAACACTGTAATTTAATTGTTTGTGCCATCATATTAATCTGAAAAAACAAATAAACAAATAGAAACTTCTCAGGTGATTATTGGATGCCCCATCAAGTTGGGTATTCTTTTTTTGTTTGGGGGAGGTAGCAGTGTCTTACTCTGTTGCCCAGGCTAGAGTGCACTGGTGTCAACCTAGTCACAATAACCACTAACTCATGGGTTCAAGTGATCCTCTTGCCCCAGCCTCCTGAGTAACTGGGGCTACAGGTCCCCACCACAATGCCCAACTATTTTTTTTTTTAATTTTTAATAGAGATGGGGTCTTGCTCAGGCAGGTGTTGACCTCTTGAACTCAAGGAATCCTCCTACCTTTGCCTACCAAAGTGCTAGGATTACAGGTGTGAGTCATTGCACCCAGCCAAGCTGAGTAGTCTTGACTTCAACTACCTAGAAATGAATTTCCATCTGATGCTGCCCAAGAATAAGATCATTCCCATTTTTAATCTAAAAGTAGCCCCCTAGCCTAGAGATACTTTGAAGTGTATTTTTCAGAGCACTCAAGTGAGCTTTATATTTGAATCAATTTCTTCTGCTTTGTCATAGTCTTGTTCAGGAAGGGGTTAAAAGCTGTAGTTACTTGTTTTGCATGTAAAACCCATGGCTTGGGTGTCTCTGCCAGTATCACAGCAGAATCACTGCAATGCAGCACAGATACAGTTGTGTGCCAGGCCTCACAGGAAGTACAGTGGTTCCTAAGCTTCTCCTGAATACATTGATTCTCCTGCAAATGTGTAATTCTAGAGCACAGCAGGAGCTCTTCTGAGATCTAGTTTATAGCCACTTCGTAAGTAAATTTCTTTATTGCAGGGGAGAGTACAAACTTGTGGGTTTCTAATGGCAAGATTAAGAAGTTATTTCCTTTTGCAGACTTGGCAGGATATAGGGATCAATATTGGAGATATGGTTTACTGTTTTCTGTGGGTAAATATTCTTTCTTAAAATAACGAAAACTTAGTCTAAAATCCATAAAACAAAATTTGACTCTTTATTTTTTAATATATTGAAAGCTCAACTTAAAACCCCTTTCATATATGACATCCCTGATTTCTTCAGCCCACACCTGATTTCTCATTACTATAGGATGGGCTAATTCTGTGCAGGGTTGACATTGCATACTTCCAGGGGTGCCATTTACATAATTTGTTTTGTACATAATACTTGCATATTTATATTACACACACACACTACAGGAAGCAATATGATGTTCTGTGGCAGAAACAGTTTTATAATTTGCACAAAGACAGAATATGGACTAGCAGTGGGGTTGCCTTATTCTGACGTGGGATAGCAGCGGTCTCCAACCTTTTGTAGCACGAGATTGGTTCCATTGAAAATTTTTCCATGGACTGGGGGGAGAGGTGACGGTTTCAGGATGATTCAGGTGGATTATATTTATTGTATACTTTATTTTTATCATTATTACCTTATAATATATAATGAAATAATTATACAACTTATCATGATGCAGGATCAGTGAGCAATGGGGAACAACTGTAAATACAGATGAAGCCTTGTTTAATCAGCTACTATTTACCTTCTGCTGTATGGTCAAGTTCCTAACAGGCCATGAATCTAGTATTGGTCTGTGCCCTGGGCATGGGACCACAGTTTTATAGAACCTACATTGTAAATAACAGGATGCTACAAAAAATTGTTTGTTTACAACCATGACATTGGCAGGTTTCTCTTTCCAGTAAAGTGCTTGAGCATCACATATTAAGAACTTGCATTACACATCTGTTCTTCTTCCCAGCACCAATAAAAAGTGGGGGTATAGTCTACTCTCAACAAAAGACCATTAAACCAAGTCTCAGAAGTTTAACAGTAGAAGCATTTACAAGGTCTAGGCATGTACTTAATGAACCATTTTTCACTGAGATCAAGCAATGTGAGAAATTGTTAGGATAACATTTTTACTTTATTCTCTTCAACTTTTAGTCACAAAAGGTAGTTGTAGTTTTCAAACTTTGATTTTCCCTTGGAAAATTAATAATTGGGGGCATATTTTTCACATTAGGACAGTTTATAGATTGATATGTCAGTTTATGATTGCTTTTAGTGCTATACAGCAGAAATCCCACTGCCATTGTTTAATGAAATGGGATTCATTGTTCTGAAATTATAAAGTTTGGAGGCAGGCAGGTAGGCAGGTTATGGCTGCTCAGCTGTTTAAGGAGTGAGGCTCCTTTTCTATTTCTGCTCTGTCATCTTCAGTATGTGGCTTCCGCTCCCATATTTGCAATATGGCTGGTGCCACCCTGTATGGCATGCTATAATTCATACAGGAGAATGATAAAGAAAAGAGTAAAATGAATTGGTTTTTTTTGAAAGAGTGTTTCTGAAATTCCATTTCAAACCCTCTTTCTTAAATTTCATTAGCCAGGACTATGCTCTATAGCCAACTCTTTTGTGAGAGAGCCTTAGAGAGTATTTTAAATTAGAAATATTGGGATTCTGTTGGGAAGGAAGAAAGGGAAAATGGGTGTGTAGGGGCCATTCTCTACCATACTTGATATTATAGTGTATTTTTATGGTGTTATTGGGCTTATCTACCCAATCACATTCAAATGTTTGCAAGAAATTTGAATGACTGGGAAGTGACAGAGCTGGGATAAGAGAAAAAAGCGAGGCAAATTATGGGATGAATTTTGGAGGTTATACAAAATGTTTATGAGAAAAAGATAATTTTCATACATTTACTTCAAAATAATCTTGGTGCTATACAGCAGAAGGACCTTTACAAGACAGTTTTGAGAACCATCAGGAAATATTGCCTGTCTAACTATAATGTGCCTTTAACTGTTTACTTCATTGATGGGGAGATTCAGATCTCATGGCTGGGTCCCATGTCCAGCTTGCTTTTCAGCTTTAGCCAAGGAGATGATGAGATTTGAAGCTGAAGCACTGCTGGCCGTTGGAAATCAATCCAGAGGGAGACTGGCTCCTCTGCTTATGAAACACGCCAGAGCACCCCTTAGTACATATTCATTTCAATCATTTTACTTTTATGTATGCAAATAATATTTGCCTTGTTATTTTGTTTTATTTTTAACAGTAAAATAAAGTGGAAAATTTCAAAAATAAAAGTAGAGAGAGAGTATAATAAACATCTATGTGCCCATCACTCAGCAACAATAATAATTAACGCATAGGCAATCTTGTTTCATATATAGCATTACCCTTTCTTTCTTAAGATTATTTTGAGGTAAATGTATGAAAATTATATCTTTTGCTCATAAATATTTTATATGTATCCCTAAAATATTTAATATAAGGATGTTTTATCTGGGCTTTATTTAGATTTCCCCATTGTCAAAACTTTGTCCAGGGTTTTCTAATGAGCATTCGAATAGGAAATACGCATCATAATTAATTGCTACATCTCTTAAATGTCTTTTAATCTATAAAAGCCCCATCCTGTTGTTTTTTTTTTTTTCAGTTCATTGCTTAAAAATCCAGGTTTAACAGCATTTTTCATATGCTGCATTTTGCTGTCTGCCTCTCTGGGGTATCATTGAGCATATTTCTCTGCTCAGAGCAGCGGTTCTCAACCTGTGGGTCGTGACCCCTTTTTTCCATTTGTAACAACGTGGCAATTAGGAAGGTTGAGAACCACTGGCTTAGAGTATCTTGCAAGCTGACTATTAGAACTGAAAGATTAGTCAGATTTATGTTCGAATTTAATGATTTTTTGTTTTTAAGAAAATGAAATCATTTGTTATGATACATTTAAACATTATTTTTCCCACATAAGGCATTATTTGCAGATATTATCTTTTTAATTCAATGTTAGAGAAAAATACTGGTGATGGTGTCAGACAATGAGCTAGCAAAGCACTTAAGGCTTTTTGTTGTGGCCTCCTCTTAGCCTCACTGTTCTTTCAAAATGTTTCCTTTGCAGGAATAAGGAAACTTCCTAGTGATATCTGGTTTTAACCTTCAGCTCTAGAGTTAATTACAAAATGTAAATTTGAGCTTGTAAATCTTCCGAAATATTTTATGTAAATTTTAAAATTCGTTGTGATTTAGAAATTCTTGTTTAATGAAATGTTTTGAATGCTCCCTGATGAATTCATCCCATGATACCCTAGAGAAAAACTCCATAACCTGGCTGTCACTGTGCATTGTGAATTTAAATACTTATCAGGAGTCTTTTGGTCAGGAGGCCCAAATGAAATTAAGCCACCTTTCTCATTAAGGCAGAAATGCACAACAGTTCATGTAATCAATGAATTGTAACTGAAAAAGGATAATTAAGTTTGGAGTTCATCATCTAAAATTGAACTTGCCAAGTTGGATTCCCCACAATTTGAATTTAACATATTTTTTTATTTCAGTCTTTCTTTGTTTTCATAGTTACCTTCTTCCTTATTTTATATTTCTCTTTTTCTATCAGTTTCTCTTCTCTATTTTACCCAGAAGATCAATTTCTAAAAAACATTACTTTTATTCAGTGTTCTTACATAGGACTCTTTTCAGCTCCCTGTAGACATATCAAATTTAAACTCTCCAGCCCAACATTTCAGGCTGTGTCAAGTTGCCCTAATATAGTTCTGAGCTTCCCTCATCATGGACCTACCCTTCTACCTAGGTTGATGTTCTTTGTATTCCAGAGATGGTAATCAAAATATTTAACAATCTCTATAGCATAGATATAGAATAGATGGACACTAGAACAGAAAATAGTCATCAGGTTAGATTATTCCTGGATGCCCAAAGATGCTGGTGTGGCTGGCCCAGGCCACCAGCCAGCAGTGGCTGGATGTACCAGACATAGAAAAAGTATATTAGTGTTTTAACAACTGGTGTGGTAGCTGCAACTATTTGGCTATTCAAGGTTTGCCTCTCTTGAAAAGAGCTGTGTCTTTCTGAGATAGCCCATGTTCAATGATGGATGGATGAGGGAAGTTAATATTCAGACTTTTAATTCCTACCTGGGATAGTCTTGAATTGGCATTCTAGTTCCTGAGACTGCATGGGGCTAGCCAAACCTGTCATTTGGCATGAACTATAGCTTGATTTTCCCCTCTACTCAATCCTGCTTCCATGCTTTTTATCCCATAATTGTGATATCAAGGCCCCTCCCTGGTAGATGACCTGCTTCCCCACCTCCATCTCAGAGAAACCAGCCTGAGAAGACTGGTATAGCAAAGCCATCTCCACATAGTATTTGGGCTGAATATGATCCTCTACTTGTTTTTTAAAGAGTGGAGTGGAAAATATGTGCTCAGAAAATATTTCTTGAAGAGACAGCTAAGTTCTCTTAAAATAAAGCATCTTTCCCCCAAAGTAGCATACTATTTTGTTGCCTGGTGATAATTAAATTGTCTTTCTGCCATTCTCTCTAACTTTATGCTTATAGCAGACCATTTAAGATTAAAGATCCAGAGTTTACGAATCTGGTGGTAAGGTTAGATGTGGTTATTCATAGCTATAGATAGGGGTTGCTATTTGGGGTAATTAAATATTTCATTCCTCTCCGTTGACCTTTGGGAGAACCAGCAATTCTGGCATCTTAGTTTACTCACATTAAGTTTTGTACATTCTGTCGCCTTAGGTAAATTTACACATTCTAGAAGATGTGTTTACTGGCAGTATCAACTTTTCTTCTAATGTGCAATAAATGGAGTACAATCTGGCTGAGTTTGAAAGAAGAGGTAATACCTCTTCTTAGGTAATACCCAAGTAGGAATCATCTCTGGGGTATTTTGATTCGGTCTTTGTAGGGGTTATAAAGGAAGATTCTAAGAAATTGGATAATATTAGGGAATAACTAACTTCTCTGAGTCACAAGGAGTGCCAGAGAGAGAAGAGTTGACAACATAACTCAAAAGAGCCCCATGCATAGGAGGACGCCACATTCAGTTTAATGTTTGTCACCAACTTGAAATAATTAATAACTTTTAACAAGAAATCCACATTTTCCTTTCTACTAGGGCCCTACAAATTATGTAGGCGGTTTTAGATATAATATTATAGCTTCAGCTCTGCTCTGTGGGAATGAATGAGAATCTACATCTTGTGGACAATGGCCACTAGAGACAGTCATCACCAGCACACATTCAGATGTCTACTGGTATAGCAATTAAACACCTACTCAAAGACCTGGAATATCTCCTGCCAGGAGGGTAAGTGCCATAATTTAACCCATGATTTTTCATCAGAAAAATGAGATGGTGAACTGATGCCTATCTCCTCTTCAGGTTAGGGTGCCAAGGAAAACAAGTAAAGCTTTAATTGATGTCAAAACACAGGACTAACTCCCTGCTTCTCTTCTTTAAGCAGAGAATATCAACTTTCAGGATATAGCCAAATGCCATTGTTTTTATAAACCAAGACAAAATATGTTAAGCTTATATTATTTCTCCTCTCTCTCTGATTCCAAAAACTGTTCTTCCTCAACTCTCAGTTGCTCTGGACTGTGGTGACACTGTGCTGTCAGGGACACTCCTGATCTTTTGGACACCTAGTCCCACTCTGGTTGCTTGTGCAGAACTGTGTTCATAGTCTGGGATTATCACAGTTCCCTTCTCTCTAGCACTTTAGTGGATATGTTTTCATGCTACTTGAATTGAATTGGAACACGTTCATAAACATTGTAGAATCTGAACTTTCAGGAGAAACTCATCTAAGTTCTGCTCAAATTACAACCAAGGTCTATAAAGCAGCAGAATTTTCAGACTCCATTTATGGTTTTCTATCAGCTTATGAAATAGTGTTTTCATGATTTAAAGCCCATCTGTCTTCTATTCCTCAGGGCCTTTGAACTTTCACAAATGCCTGGAGTTTGTGTTCAATGACTTCATACTTAAGAATTAAAATACACTTTGTGTTAGGCCCAGTGTGGAGGGAAAGGCTCTATATCCCATTGGGTTAATTACTCCAGTATTTGCATTTGGATTTTTTCCCTCTGCTAAAGTGATTGGAGAGAGTAATGCCTTCCCATCTGCCCAGGTGATGTTTCTGTAGAGGCTGTTTGACTGTATGATCCTCAAGGTAAGGTGAGAAAAGCTGTTTTCATTTTTTCTTTAAAGACCATAGGTGATGTTTGTCATTATAGAAATTTAGACAAAGAAAAGTAGGATGGCAGCAATTTGCCATTTTTGTACATAAATTATTATGTACTCACAATTTGATCTTCTAGCAATCTAAATATTGTTGATCTTTTGATATTTTTGTTTCTGGTCCTTTTATTCTCCTTGTGTAGCTTTTCACATGTATTGTATACTTGGGTTACACTTTCTATGTGTGATTTTATGTCCTGGTTTATTCATTTGTCATCAAAGCATAAATATTTCCATATTATGAATTATTTATAAATATATTTTTGTGTGATTTCATAAAATTCATTAGGCTGCTCTACTAACTTTATCATTCATACCCCCATTGTTTGGCCCTTAAGTTATTCCCAGATTTTGCCCTTATAAATAATTCTTCAATAATATATTTTTATAAGGTTTTGTTTCCCTTCTCCACATATATTTTAAGTAATTAGCTGGAAACAGATTCCCAAAATGGTAGTTATTGTGATAAAGAACATTGACATCTTAATTAGTTAGTATCCTTTACACTTATTGTCACATTGCTGTATTTTTGACTCATATTCCCAATGCTAAAATAAGAAAATATCTCCTTTATATCACATCCTTCAATTTTAAATATGCATTTAACTTTTGCAATTTGTTAGGTAAAAAACCAATACTCAATTAAAAAGCAAAAATTCCACCAAAACCTGAATTATTTTAAAATTTGTAATAAATGCAACTTTTAAAGACATCATACAAGTCAACCTTTTTTTTCATATTGAAAACTTACATCTCTCTTTATAGGGTAGCAAGGTTTGAAAGGAAGCATTGAAGAACGGACAAAAGGTGAACTCTCATTACCTAGTCCTTTGTACATTTTATGTAGTAGAAAATAAGCTATTCCTTATTGCTCCTCCCAAATCTCCCCATATGTGGTTTTTGTCACAGCTTTTCTACAAAATGGCTGCTATCACTTCCTTCCATCCCTGTATGTGCTTACACACCCTCCAATTGAAGAGTGGAGACTATTTTCTACCACTTTAAATATGGCTGCCCTGTGACTTCTTTGATAAGGTGACCAGACATCCGGCTTTTGAACAATTTGTCCCATGACCCACATGTTTTAAAATAGTCCAGATTTTTGGAAAGAATGCACAACAAGGGCGGGACAATGGGAAGGAAGTATACAGTTTTTGGCTGCTGAAAAGGTTAATGTAACTCCATTTGGGAATGAAGAGGTTAATGTAACTTCATTTGGAAACGAAAAGGCTAATGTAAACTCCCTACTCCCCTCCTGGGCAAGGTATCAGAAGGAGACCTGGTTCCCTCCCTCCCTTCTAGGCAAGGGCAATTAGCTCAGAAGGAGCCAAATTGTCTGGAACAAACAAGTAGCCTCCCCACCCCCCA
>CAUYQV010064538.1:0-20115 GCA_963574575.1 Galagoides demidoff
GCCCGGTCTCAGGGAAAAATTAAAAGGGGCAGATGAGTGTAAATGCAGATAGGGCCAGCTCTGTCTGCCAGCTGGTGCTGTAGGCATGAGGATTCTGTTCTCCCAAAGAGACTGGGAGATGCATTTTGCCCTTCTGGAGGCCTGGATTTTAAAGGAAGAGGGCATTCATCTGGCAACCGTGAGCTCCCTCAGGCGGCCACCTTAGGAGGGTGGGGATCATCCTCGGGGTGTAGCCTTGAGTTGTCACAAACTATGTTAGTGTTCTTCCAAGTCTTTTATTTAGTTATTTATTTTTTGTCCGGGGCCGGGTTTGAACCCACCACCTCCAGCATATGGGGCCAGCACCCTACTCCTTTGAGCCACAGGCACCACCCCTTCCAAGTCTTTTAATGTGTTGGGGGGAGGGGTAATGAAATCATCCATGTCAAATCTGTAGATTTTATCGGCCGCAGTTGAGACCTAGTTGAGAAGAGAGCTCCTGAAGAGCCTGGCGAGTTTGGTCAAGGGGCGAGTTTGGTCAAGGAATGAGTTCAGCAAACAGAAGGTACCAAGTGCCACTTACCTCCCATTGCCCCCCCACCAAAGTATTTGTAGGCTGCAGGTGCCAGAATCCTAGGATCCAACGCTGTATAGCTCTGGTCCCCAGTCCAGGCTGCAGACAGGTACCAGTCCATGGCCTGTTAGGAACCAGGCCTCACAGCAGAAGGAGGTGACTAGTGGGCAGGTGGGTGAGTGAGCAAAGCTTCATCTGTGTTTACAGCCGCTCCCCCTCACTCACATGATCGCCTGAGCTCTCCCCCTCAGATCAGCAGCAGCCTCAGAGGAGCACAAATGCTACCACAAGCCGTGTGTGCGAGGGATCTCAGTGACACACTCCTTAGCCTTATGATCGGAGGCAGCGCTGAGGACACAAGCAACCCACTTCAGTTGTCACCATCTCCCATCACCCCAGATGGGGACTGTCTAGTTTCAAGTCCATGAAAGAAGCTCAGGGTTTCACTGATTCCTTATGATGAGTTGTAGAATTATTGTATATTACAACGTAATAACAGAAATCAAATGCCCAGTAAACGGAATGCGCTTGAATCATCCTGAAACAAGCCCCTGCACCCCAGTCCCTGGAAAAATTGTCTCTAATGAAACTGGTCCCTGGCGCCAAAAAGGTTAATGACTGCTGCAGAGTTGCCACACAGAGACGCCGCCTGCCTGCCCCCAGTTACAGTGCAGCAGAATGGGGGGGGGACCCCAGAAATCACTTAGTCATTCTCCATCAGTCATGTCTTCATGAAAGAAAAAAAAACTCCACACCCCAAACACCCTGTTGCTATGAGGACAGGAACCACCTGCCTGCTCAGCAGAGCCTGCCCCTGTGATCAGGATCCAGGTGTCACGCCATCTAATTCACCTGAGAACTTCTCCCCCAACCTCCTTCCCTCCCTGCCTGCCGCCCCCTTCCAAAAGTGTGACTTTCTTCCTCTGAACGCTCCTGACACTGACTCTGAATCTCAGAGCTATAGATACGTTTTTCCACTCTGTTGCGGGGGCAGCTCTTACTTCCATGGCCAGGTACAAACTCGGAGCAGACAGCTGGGTGGAGTGCCTGATTCATCTCTGCCTCTGCCCCTCCTGTGTTATCAGACACTGCATTCTGCCGAGCGAGGGTTTGTCTGGAAACCCGCACGGTTCTCGTCTCTATGATGAGATATCGAACCAGATTATAATTAAGGATCCCTCATCTATAAAATTACGTGATCGATGTAAGAGAGAAAGAAGCGCCTTCCCTCTGGATCCCGAATCCCACCTCTGAGGGACAGCACGAATCTACTTCCTGCGCCGCTGTGCGCCTCTCTCAGTAAAGCAATTCTCTTTATATTGATCCTCATTTTCTTCCAAGCCTCTTTTATTCCCACTCCTTCTGCACAGCTGATGGACAAAACTGCAAATCTGTTTTCAGCTGTTGTGTCTCTGAGCCAGAGGTGTAATGTAAATCAGCTGTGCCAGGGATGCGCTCTGCTAACACGACTGACATTAGCCGTCCCGTGAAGGTCCTGCAGGGCTGAACATTGCCATCAATCCAGGGTACAGGCGCTTCACTCAAGCCTGCTGGAAAACTCTGTTTTGGTTTTTTGCCATGCTAGTTTTTCATTCTTGCTGAGGCACGAGCGTCTAAACCAGAAAGGATGGTCAGAGGCCGGTGGAAACGGCAGTTTTATTATGTGTATTATTATCGTGTTTCCTGGCCAGGAGGGAGGAGGAAGTGAAGGAAAGATTTTGTGAACTGGAAAAATGATGCCCTTACCGAAGTGTGTCATTTGCCAGCGGCTCAGGGTGTGTCTCTCCTTTCCTGCCATTGTTCCTGTCATTATTGAACATGACACATGTCATCGAGTTCCCCCAAACTGGGGTCCTTTTCCCCTTCTGCTACACTAAGGCACATGTGTTTATTTAAAAGCTTTATTCCAACCTAAGGTCCTGAATGTGCCTTTCCCCAGACCTTATTCTAGGAGTCCACTCGCCCTATGGGAACTTCTAACACTTACTTATCATGCTACAAAAAGATGGGGTTGAAATAATTATACAGAATGTCTTTTTGTTTACTTAATTTTTTTGCATTATCAATTAAATTCCATGAGACCAAATACCTTGTCCCCACTAGGGGCCCACTGGGATGGTCCCATTTGAATAACATAGCAAATCCACTTCTTTGGGGCCCCTGGCCAAAGGCATCATGCTTAAGAAACCCAAGAACATTTGGGTCCAGATGTGGACCAAGCCACCCTTCACTCACAAGTTTTCAGAGGGACCAGTGAGTTTCTCTGTTTCTCATCTGAAGATTCTGAAAACCACGATTTGGGGCCTCTCTTGGGGAGCTGGAACATTCTATGCTAGACTCCGCTAGTGCCAGTTCTGCCATGAGGGACCTTCACGGCCTGAGAGAGAGATAGTGACACATTAAACCAAAGTCATAATTTATAACGACATGTAGCTTTGGCACAAAACCTCGATATACATAAAGCTAATGAGTTGAGCCAGGCTAGGTGAAATGCTGGATTTTTCTGGTCTAAATCATCCAGAATAACATCAGTCTATGATACTGGCTCCGTTTCTCACTGACACCTTGGTCTGTTGTTAGGAATGTGTTAGCTACAGGTAATCAAATGCTATTTCAGCTGCATTTTTATAGTGATCTAAGCCAAGGGTCAGTAGCCTTTCTCTGGAAAAAACCAGGGAGTAGATATTTTTGGTGTTACCGTCTATCATAGATTGTCTACAACAACCCCTCAACTCTGCCATCGTAGCCCCGGAGCAACCAGAGCTGGTGTGTCACGAACGAGCATGGCCGTATTCCAGTGAAACTCTGTTTACAAAAGCAGCGAGTGGGCTGCCTTTGGCCCACTTTGGCTGCTGGGACTCCAAGGTTAGTTACGGGCCATTTGTGCTCCCCTGAGTCTTAGACCTTCCAAATCCACTGCAGCCTGGACAGCAACAGGGATATTGAACCCCAGAAAGCAGGAGAGAATTTCCCTCTCCAGATGCCATGTACTGAGCTGGCCTAAGCTGGCCTGGGCTTCGGCTCCAGGGAAAAAGCGAGTACAAGACAGGAGAGGTCACTGGGTTTTCTCAGACCCAGAATCACCTTACCTTTCAGCTATATCTGGAGGCAGAGCGTAGAACCACAGCGCACTTTGTCTTTTAAGGAAGACCCAGCACTGCTTTTCAAGGACCTGGAATCTTATCCATAGTGAGAACTCACCCTTTGTGGAAGGGGCATAGATGATAAAATAGGGCCGAGAGAGGGAAGCCAAGCAAAGATTCTGGAAGAAACAGCCCTGAAAAGATTTTAGGATTCCAGGAAGAGAGCAGGAGGCTCATGGATTGCCTCCATAGGGCCAGAAAATGACTTCTGTGGGAACGTAACTTGACTCTTGGTACCTTAGATCTGTATCCAATATTGCAATCTTCATCATGACAAAAGTCGCTGCTGCTTTTGGGTGTAACCATGCATTTTACGGGTAAACAAAATCAGGTCTGTTCACGGACCGAACACCAGATCAAATTCACATGTACCTGACAGTGGCAAGCTGGACACTCAGTATCCTGAGAAACCTACATTGCCTGCCTCCAATGGTGACTCTCTGCCCATGTTGGGTCATTTATCACAATCACTACAGAAAGAGAACAATAGTTTTGAAGAGATTTAAGGTTCAGAGCAGGCCCTGGGCCAAATGAGGTAAGGTGGCCTTCCCAGTCCCCCCTGTGGTGGGAGGCTCCCCAGAGGCAGGCAGCACCTACAGCTTACCCTGAATTTAAATCCAGGCAAAATGAAGTCCGGGAATTTACTTTTACGACTCATTTCCAATTAGGTAACATGGCATGGGAGTGGGGACAGAAGAATTCAGGAAGTAGGAGTGGGATGAGGTTTTCTGATCTCCTGAGAACAAGCCCCGTGGGTCCTGTCGAGAATACCTGCGGCGGGGAGGCCCAAGGGTGAGCCGAGTGCCTTCCCGGTTATGATAGCTCTCTCCACTCTCGGATCTTCCTTAATAAATTACCACTTCACAATAAATTGCCCTTAAATTACTAGGTTGAAAGTGTCCACCTGCTTTGTCAAAGAACTAGAATTATACAAAACGGGGCGTCAAGGAGATTGCTGGGGAGGCAAGTGGTTTGAGGCAGAGTTTCTGTTAAAGACATTAATTTCACTTATGGCTTCTTCCCAGTGGGTGAAACACAACCCCATCCCCAGAGCACCTGCTCTGGCCCAGATTCTAATCGGGTCTCCTCCTAGCTTGTCGCCTGGGGGTTCTGCTTTGCCCCTTCCCCTGGTGGGGCACGAGGAGGTTTTACCTTTGGGCCACTGGTCTTGTGCGGATGACAGCAGGAAAGAACAGGGCCTCATTGGGCTTAATTCACTCCATTAATATTTCTCAAGGAACGGGGGAAAGGGTCATCATTTTCATCTTTGAAAGAGGAGAGATTTTGTTTGAGCAAGACAACTCTTGAGAACTCAGATTTTGTTCCATAAAAAACTAGTAACTGAGCTGGATCCCAGACCAGCATGTGCTCTGCCATCCTTGTTCGTTACAGAAGACAGCGGCAAATATGGTTCTCAGTGTATTGTGCTTTTGAATCCTGGTTGTAAGCGCTGTCTGCAATCAAGCAGAGCGCTCCAGAGGATGAAGCTATACTAAGCTTTAATTCTCTAGTTAATGTTTCTTAGTAGCCATAAAATCAGCTTTATTGTCCTGTATTCTCTCTCCACGGATCACCATTCAAGGTATCAGCATCCTGGGCACTCTCAACCAGCCAGTCCATTAGTTACAGACAAACATTTTGCATATAAACTTCAAAAACCATAAAGTCAAGACCCCGAGAGTAAGAGGATTTGAAGTCCTTGCCTCTGTATTTCGTAGGGGGCGGGTTTTGCTCTGTAATTGGCCTAGATCCCTTTTGATCGCCAGTTCTTGTTTTTTGGCAGACCGTGTTTTTTACTTGGTGAAAATACTAAATTTTTTTTAACTCATGGTAACACCATTCGCCCACCTAGTTACTTTCATTAACCTCTGTGATCATATTTGGTCTAAACTTTAATCTCTAAACCATAAAATGAAAGTTTACATCACAGCCCGAGGCCTTGAGTTTCTATGTGTGTGACTGCGCAGAAGTGTTTGCTAAAGAGAGTTGAGGCAAGAAACAGATCGACCTATTTTGAAAGGCGACTAAAGATGCTTTCATGTCTCATAAATCCATTGATTGACATTCTGTTTCACTTTACATCTGATTTTTCACAAAATAATCAGAGGTAAATTCAGTTAATTGTGTGTTACGAGGTGGTTCCAAGAGCGGCCTCTTGGCTTCTGACTTTAGGTAAACCTCTGTTTTAAAAAAGTATTTGCTGAAAACCTAATCTACCTGATGATAGCAATCAAGATATTTTGGGTATATTGAGTGTCTTTTGCTAACGTGTGGTTTAATTATGGCATTCTCTGTGTCCCCTTTTCGTATAATTATTTTTCTCTGCATTATGCACAAACTGAATAGCCAAACAGCTGTAAGAGCAAAGATGAATAAGTGGGAAATTAAATGTCCAGTTAGCTAGAGGCGTGCTTCTGTGCAGATACGGAAAACAAGTCCTATCTTAAAAATACAGTCCATTCTTCTGAGGGGCCCTGGATAAACAAACTTAGTATTACTCAGACTAATCATACGGTCCTAATTTGCTACCTTGGTTTTCTATTAAACTCTCCACAGGTGATTCCATGTAACAATTGGGCTCGGTACATTCCAGATCCAGATAATGGATTAAAGTTAAGCAGATATTCTTTTAAAAAGACAGCATGTTGCCATGGGCTGTACTGGCGTTTTCAACATGAAAACCTCTAGCATATGAAAGATAAAATACGCTAATAGGCGGTAGTCTGACCCTTCCCTAATGAAGACAATTGGGAGTTGGAAAAGAAAATTGGAAACCAAGAGGCCAGAGTTATGTGCTATGGGCAATTCAGACAGGTGTCTTGGAAGCTGGACCCAGAAGCTTCTGGAAGGTACACAGCAAACACAGCAGGCGGTGGAGGGAATTGAGGCTTCACAGGGCAACAGAGAAGAGAAGGTCTGGGCACATCTGTCTATATTAGGCCGTCTTTGTCCTGAACTGGGGGCATTAACACTACCACATGGTGCTAATGAGGTCAGTGAACTTTTACCCTACTTGGCATTGCTCGTTCTAAATTTGTTTCTGAGACCTAATGTGTCATAGGGCAGTGGGTTTTAGGGCAAGATCGATCTGAATTCAAATCCGGTCTGCCAGTTCCTAGCTGCAGGACCTTAAGTACCAAATCCAGCAGACAGCCTGCCTTGGCTGGGGCACTGCTGAACCTCCGGGTAACCCATATAAAACCCTGACGCCTGGTACTCACCACCTCACCAAGCGAGCTACGTATAACCAAACATTTCTGAGCACACAGGGTGTTTCCTTGGAGGTGAAGGAAATTATCTGGGCAGCATCTATCCCTAAACTATATTTTGAGGCTATAATTTTGAAGAGGTAATGACAGCCATTAGCTTGGTGTTAATACGCATTCAGGAAACCTTAAAGGATTGCTCTGCCAAGATAGCTACGGGCTGGCCAGGGTGTGTCAATTATACGGACCAGATGCCAAAAGCAGGGGATTCAAACAGGTCCAGATATCCATCCACTGATAGGGAAAAGTGGGTGGCTGGAGAGATGTTTTCTCATTAGAGATGGGATCATAGTTACAGGTGCTAGTAACATGACCTTACGTAAAATAAACATGAAAAGCAAATGCAGTCAGCCTCATCTCTGGGCTTGGAATGAGCCTTGGTGGGTTCAGCAAGCTTCAGGCTTTTTCCAGATGACATGTTGAGCTTATGAATTGCTGACCACTGGCTTGCTCAGTGTGTGTGTCTCCGTGGTAGAGGTGTGGTCAGCTGATCTTGTGAATAGTATATCATCAGGAAATAACCTCACCAGGGAGCTCCCACATGGCAGCACAGGGAGACCCCAGATCCTGGGTGAATGGGATTGAAGGTTATTAATACCGAGTCAATATTCCTGTATTCTCATCTATAGCTATGAAACTTGTTGGGTATTTGACAACAACATGAAGTATTTACAGATTTACTCCTGCTTTGATTTAGTTTCAGTTACACACTAGGCCCTCCATGAGTTGACCCTATAGGGAACTGTAACAGACTGGCCAACATACACAAGTGGTCAACATAAGGAACCAGGCCTGCTGTACACAAATGTGGTACATGTCCGGTGTAGGAACATTAGGTCAGCTTAAGGAGGTGGTCACCTAGGGAGGTTCTACAGTATTTCAAACTTTATTTGAATTAAAAAATAACATTTAGAGAGAGAGTGAGCTACCTATGTGTCTCCAAAGGTTAGCTGAGGTAACCAGGGTCAGGAACGGTGCTCTGAGGTTAACCCTGTTTGAAGAGCAAGTGCTGAAATCAGGCTGGCTTGAGATCTGGAAACCGTGAGCTTTGGCATGAGTGGAACATGAAACTGCTTTGCTGAGGTTACTGCTGCCAAATCCTAATAGCTGGGTCTAATGGCCCGATTTTCATCCTCATTGTACTTGAACTCTCTGAGGCATTGACACTGTTGACTCAACCCTTTCTCTTTGAGAAGTTTCCTGTCTTGGTTTCCAAGACGCTGCAGGCACTGGTCCTCTCCTGCTTCTGGGGTCATTATTTCTCCATCTCCTTTGCTGGCTCCTCCTCTGGGGATGTGCCTTTGACCTTTTCCTCCACTCTCCAGGAGTGCCCAGTGGACCCTGATGACAGACATTCTCTTTTCACCTGATCATGCACACCCCAGCTCACTCCCCCACCCCTCAGCCTTCCTTGTTACACCTCACCTGGGGGTCTCTGGAGGCATTTGAGCTTGCCACCCTTCTTTACCCCCTTCCCTATGCATATCCTAGAGAGATCATTTTAAAAAAAGAAGAGGAAGAAAATCTGTGACAGAATCATCTGTCCCCCTGTCCACATCGCCTGACTGTTCTCAGCTTGGGTCAGTGGCTTTCTCCATCTCCCTGTTCTCCTACGTTAGAAACCAGGGACTTGTTCATTTATTCCCTGAGTCTGTGTTACTGAAATATTTACTGGGTATCTGACCTGGGCTAGGCTTTGTGTTGAAGATGGAGAATTCAGTGTCTACTGTGCTGTCATATGTCTGGCTGTCATAGACTTTACAGTCATAGAACTAACAAAAAGAAAAAAAAAAACCTTAATGAGATAGCACAGAAATAAACACAAGTCAGGCCTGTGTGGAGGGGGAGGTACGGAGGGACCTCCCACTTCTGGAATTACAGCTGTGTCTCTGAGCTGGTGCCTGTCTGGCAAGTGTCACATGGTGCTCTAGCTGTCTACAGTAGACCTTTTATGAGTTGACCCCCCCCCCACCAAGGGACTGTAACAAACTGGTCAACACATGGAGCTGGTCAACACAGGCACTAGCCTGATGTGTGCACTGATACGCACAGGGGTGCATGTCTGGTCTGTGAAAATTAGGTTAACATGGGGGGCTCAGTGTGGGGAGGTGATCATTGGGGGTGGTCAGTATAAGGAGGGGGTCAGCATGGGGAGGTGATCAGTAGGGGGTGGTCAGTGTAAGGAGGGGGTCAGTGTGGCGAGGTGGTCAGTGTGGGGAAGTGATCAGTATGGGGAAGGGGTTAAGTGTGGGAAGGTTGGTCTATAGGGAGGTGGTCTGTGTAGGGAAGTGATCAGTGTGGTGAGGAGATCAGTGTAGAGAGGGAGTCAGCATGGGGAGGAGGCTAGCATGGAGGGGGTTCAGTATAAGGAGGGGGGTCTGTGTGGAGAGGTGGTCAGTATAGGGAAGAGGTCAGTGTGGGGAGGTGGTCAGTGTAGAAAAGTGATCTGTGTGGGGAGGTGGTCTGTAGGGAGGCAGTCAGTGTAGGGAAGTGGTCAGTGTGGGGAGGGAGTCAGCGTGGGGAGGAGGTTAGCATGGAGAGGGGTTCAGTATAAGGAGGGGGTCTGTGGGGAGGAGGTCAGTGTGGAAGGGGCGTCAGCATGGGGACAGGGTCAGCATGGAGAAGAGTTCAGTATAAGGAGTGGGTCAGTGTGAGGAGGGGGTCAGTGTGGAAAGGGGCATCAGCATGGGGACGGGGTCAGCATGGAGAGGAGTTCGGCGTAAGGAGGGGGTCAGTGTGGGAAGGGGTCAGTGTGGGAGGAGTTTAGTATAAGAAGGTGGTCAGCGTGGGGAGGGGGTCAGTGTGGGAGGGGGTCAGCTATGGGAGTTCTATATCGCAGAGCCTCTGTGTCCTCCCCAGCTGGGGCACAGTAAACTCTCAGACTGAGGGGTCTGGACTTGTCCACCTCTGTGCCGCCTCCACAATTTGGAAGGCAGTTTGCATGCAGGGGCTGTGCCGTCCTGTGCACCTTGGCAGCTGTGTGCCCTTGACCAAGTCCTGTTTCTCGCTTCGGCCTTCCTTTCCTTCCCGATAGAAATGAAGACACGAGGTGGGTGCCTCTTAGGAGACTAGCTCAGAGGTGCAGTTAGCTGAGTGGGGAGGGATTTCCCTGCCCCGGGGAGAGGAGTTATATAAACAATGGTTAGCAGGAGTAACAGTAAAACATTGGCGGCCGCATGCTTCTAAGTCAACAGTCAAAGCTCCTTCACCAGTTCAGGCATGATAATGTTTTCACTCAAAATAAAAACCCATTGGATTGCATTCCGCAGATTAATTATTATGTGTCCAGTCAGAAAAAGTTCAAACTTCTATTTGAAGAACCCAACGGGAAAAGATGTCTTTGAAAGCGATTAACTATTTGTACTTTTTGTACCTTTCTCCAATTCAGATACTTTGACTCCTGTCTTTTCAGGTGGCAGAGAGCGGGCAGAGGGAGAAAGAGAATATGTTTTGGGTTAAAATTAGATGATTTACTTCTTATAGGTCTTTATTTTTCATCTCGGTTGGAAAACAGCCAGCTAGCCCTAACAGCTTGCCCAGGGTTGATACATTCCCTAAGTATCCGCTCGTAAAGAAAATCTCTATACAGTTCTAGAATTTTCACTGTGAGGCAGTGTTGCAGGCAGATAAATTCAACATGGAATTTTTAGGAATTATTTATTGAGTGCCTAGATCTAAGTAGGCTTTTGAAAATCGAGTATTTTCTTGAGCTAGAGCAAAAAGACCCTTAAAAATGGCATGTGTGATTTTGTTATTCAGTGAGTACTTTTTAAAGCAGTGTTTTTGAGGGGCATGGAAACATAGTAAAAAAAACTATAGATATGGCCTGTACCCTTTAGCACTTTAGTTAATATAAATGTCCAGGTAGTCCCCAGGTTACCAAGGAGATAGATTCTATAGGTTTGCTGTTAAGCTGAATTTGTATGTAAATTTGAAAGGCACATTCACCTATTTCCTGGAATAGTCTCTGTTCATGAATGTGAGGTTAACGTCAGTGGACGTTTATAACTCGGGGACTTGCTGTAATAGCTTCCATTTGTTGTGTGTGAGTCAGATGTAGGTAATTGAGGGACTGCCTGCATCGTGAGTCTGTAGTTCAGAATTACATGTTATTAAGTAAAAATTCACTGCATAGTGTCTCAGAGCATTTCAATTGGACTCACCCTGCATTCACAGACAGATCGTCCCAGCACAGGGTAATGGGTGAGGAGGGAAGGGGACAGATCTGAGCACCTGCAGGAAGGGAAGTCTGCATCTGGTTGTGGCAATGGTGATTCATCACCTACTGTGACCCGTCGGGTTGGAGGGCTCCCTCTCACCAGAGTGTCATGCTGTCTAAACTACAGGCAAGAGAAATAAAGTACAGGATTTGGTTATCTGGTGGGGGGGGGTGAGTTTTTTCTTACAGACGAGAAAATAGAATTATGTTAAATACATGTAAAAGTCATCAAAACAATTTCATTTTAAAAATATTTAATTCAATGTGGCACAGAAAATTGATTAGTAATAAATCCTTTCTAAGTAAGCTCTCCCTTTGCCATTGAAATAAATGATCAATTAACTCATTTAATCCTTGCAACAATTCTTTAAAGCAGGTGGTCTTACTGTCCTCACATAATAGATGAAAAAAACAAAACAGAACCTGCTCAGATGGCACGATTAGTGTGTGTGATTATTTCAGAGCCTTTGACAGGTGAACAGTAACCCACACCAAGCTATATACATATATATACACACACACATGCGTTCTACACATATATGTAACGAGTGTGTATGGATAGAGAGATAGTTTTATGGTCGATAGAATTGAAGCTTACCACAGCTGGCAGATAAAAGTTCATTTTCCCTGTAAAACCATTTGGAATTTGTTCCTACTAGACAGATAACTTTACTGATTAAAGTTTAAAAGTAGAAAAGTCTGGTATATTCAAATCTATGCAGAAACTTTATGAAAAACCTTAGTTTTTGCCTCTGAACGATGAGCTATGTTATATAAGCCAACCACACTCACGCCGCTATTAATAGCACGTGACTTTCTTTATTTGTCCAGCAAAGACAGGATTCTAGAATTTTCCATTCATCTCATCTCATAGCATTTCTCATCTCTCCCTTTTATCCACAACCCCCATCCCACCCACCCTCTCAAAAAAAAAAATGCATATCTGGAACTTGAAATCTTCAGCCACAACTCTGCAGAAGAAAAGAGAATAAACTGAATAGAATAGGAAGAAATTATAAATGTTCATCCGACCAGCCTCAGCACACACCTCAGATATCTGCTTTCTACCGGGCCTGCACGGCCCGTGGATAATAGTGGCACACAGTCTCCAATGGGACTGCGGACACTGTTCCCGTCAAGCCACACTTGCAGTGAGAATGCGAAGGCCAAACCCACTTAAGGTAACCACCTGCTTAAGCAGTGTCAGAAACATTTAGTCTGTGTTGCTGCACAGTCTGTGGGCCAGAAGAGGTCAGCTCAAACACGCGCTCTCAGGTTCAAGCTGCCAAAAAACATAAGAACATATTTCGAACAGTGAATTGTGTACGTGGAGGTGTTTACCCCTCATGGACCGTTAACTCTCCGCTGCTCAGTCTCACTGCACTCAGCTCAAAGCTCTTGGAGCTTTGATCAGGAAGGAGAATAGGGAAGGACGTGAAACTGGGCTACCCGAATGGAAATACCGCATCAGGCGGTGACCTTTCTGTTTGCTGTTGCCTGTCCCTTTTTATTCCCGGGGCATGCTGTTTTAATAAGCATTTGTAATTTTAATCCGCACAAGCATCTTAATAGTTTCCAAAGATATTTGGATACTCATTTGAGCTGTTTCACAATCGGAAATTGGCTTTTATTTGGAGACGACTCACATAGGATCACTAGCTCCCACCTCCCTGATGTTGCCCTGTGGGATCCGAGTGGGGTTTGGGAGGGGAAAGTGCCGATGTTTTAAGTGGCCAGTGGTGATGGTAAGATCTCTGTGTTCCCTTAAACTTTCATAAGGGTAAAGTTAATATTTGCACATGTGTTTAAATATGCCTGGTATTTTTGCTTTGCAGGGGTAGATCTTTCACGGATTATGTTAGCTATCTAGGTATCTGGAGTGTTGGTGTACTTCTCTCCAAGTAGCTTGACAGCAGGGAATGCTGAGTGTCCCAGGCTGCACACCCACCTCGCTAGAGGACTTAGCATAAACGTAGTGTCTCCAGTCCTCAGTTTCCTTATCTGTAAAATGATAGAATTAGGCAAGATCATGTCTCAGATCTGAAGCTCTGATTATATGATACTTATAAGCCAAATAATACCTTCAAGAATAAGTTATTCATACATAGATATTTTAAGAATAACAATAACATGGTAGTGCCTATAGCTCAGCGGCTAGGGCACCAGCCACATACACCAGAGTTGGAGGGTTCTAGCCTGGCCTGGACCTACCAAACAACAATGACAACTACAACAAACAAAATAGCCGGGCATTATGGCGGGCACCTGTAGTCCTAGCTACTTGGGAGGCTGAAGCAAGAGAATCACTTAAGCCCTAAGAGTTTGACATTGCTGTGAGCTATGATGCCACCGCACTCTACTGATGGGCGATACAGGGAGACTCTGTCTTAAAAATAAATAAATAAATAACAATAACATTATCTATATCCAAGTTCATACCCTGTGCCAAGAACTGTACTAAGAACTTCAAGTGTGATCACTAATATTAATCCTTACCACAGTACTATGAGCAGGGTCAGATAAAGTGCTATGCAGACAAGCAAAGGCCCCAGGTGATCAGAACTTAAGAGGTTTGGTTTCTAATACATGAAAATCACTCATTTGAATGTTACTTTTGTAGTAAAACTGCTTATTCCTACTTTTACTAAATAAATTTCATGCACAAATTTAACTAATAATGATCGGCTTGGGGCAAAATTCTTTTTAGCCTTGCCACGATGCTCATTTATCTTAATCTGGGCCCTCTCTCAAGGAAGATGATTCTTACTCACGTTCACCAGATGAGGAAATCAAGGAACACAGGGGTTGTGTAACCTGCCTGGTTATTCAACTGTGGGCTTCACACCCACATTTCACAGTTTCCAGGATTCTTGCTCTCTAAGACATGATGGTTTTTGGCCTTTCAGCTTTAAGGATACCCTCTTACCTGAATAGAGTAGTTTTTAAATTATAGGCTAGAGAAATAGAGTAAGGGATTTTGTTATCCAAGCCATGTATATGTGTTTACAAATAACATATATAATTTATTAAATAAAAATACAAGACATCCTGTTACATTTGAATTTAAGATAAACAATTAATAATTCTTCAGTGTGCATCTCAGCTATACTTACACTGAAAAATTGTTCGTCATGTATTTGAAACTCACATGAATCTAGGCTGTATTGGTACCTGGCAGTCCAATCTGTGACAGAATATGGTGGCTGGGTCTGGATCGCTACACTTTGTTAGGTAAGCAGAGCAAACAGGAGGCCAAATCTCTAATAAGTTTGAAATTCAGACAACACTGTTGAAACAAAAGATGCAGGGGAAATAGGCTTAGAAAATAAATAATGCTTTGCTCTAGAGCCCTGTTTTGGATTTTTGCCTCTAGGGTCCAGACTTTGCATTGCTATTTGTACAAAGTCATCAAGACAAGCAGAATTATACAGTTTCGGGGATGGGAGGTGGGTGGTGTTTAGAATCTACAGACTCAAATGCCTTATTTTATAGACAAGGGCAAAAAATACCTGCAGAGGGTCATAACTGGTTAGACTAAAATGTAGTGACCTAACTTCCTTCCTGGGGATCTTGCAGGGAATGGAGAGTGGAGGAAAATTCTAGAAAGGGTAGGACTGATCAGGCAGAACTAAGTATATCTTTGGCTTTCTGGAAATATCATTGAGATCAAGCTGGGTTTGCAGGTAGTTAAGTATGAATTCTACTATTCCAACCACCATCCCCAGGCCACTGGAGACACGTTCTTCAGCATTTCATCAATATTTTTCTAAACTCATAAAAAACATGATCCAGTCTGCCTAAGAGTATTCACGAGTTAAACATCTAAAATGGTGGATTGACCGGGAATTTTTGCCTTTCCTTCATTTTATTAATTCTGTAGGAATTATTTTGTTACTAACACTCTAACCTCTTAGCTGTGTCTCCTTCTGAGGATAGGCCTAGAAAAAAAGGGATAAAAACATAAAATACAAACCATTTATCTTTATAACATGAGAATAAACCACTTTAGAAGAATCAGAGTAAAAAATGTTGAAAGAAATAGTGGAACAAGGTTTATATATAGATTTTAATCATTTATCATATTTTTGACCCTAGAATAATCTGGAGTAGACTGTATACCTTAGTCCTAGACGTGGAAAGTACCCATGTTCCCTAGGATGTCATGGGAAACTGAACTAGGCTTGTGATTCATAGTGGGTTGGTTGGTTGCTTTGCTTGCTTGCAGTTTTGGCCAGGGTTCAAACCTACCACCCCCTGGTACATGGGGCTGGCGCCGTATTCCTTGAGCCACAGGTGCCACCTGTGATTCATGGTTTAAAACACTTCTAAAAGGTACTTGTGTTGTGTCTGGCATTCATTTCATTTTCCTGTATGTAGAAAACATTGTCAGACAAAAATGTATGTGTGTGAATGGGTGTGGCTGTTTCATTGGAAAGATAAAATAATGAAAACAAAGGATATAAATTGTGAGTAGAGAAGTGTGAGCTATACGTTTCACTTTCACTGGTGTAAACATCTCTCCAGAGTAAAGTAAAATGCCTTCTTGCTAAATAAAAACTAATCTGGATGGGGGAAATGTGGGTCAAAACCACTAGGTTCCACCTCGCACTCCTAGGGTTGGCTCGTATTAGAAAACAGCAACTGCAGAAAGAAAAAGCAGAAAATAACAAGTGTTGGCGAGGATATAGAGCAATCATAACTCTTGTGCACTGTGGGCGCAAATGTAAAACAGTGCAGTCACTATATAAAACAGTACCATTATTTCTCAAAAACTAAAAAAATTGATTTGCTATATGATCCAGTAATTCCATGTCTAGGCAGGTGCTTACAGTCCTTGAAGCAGGGCCGGAGGAGATGGTTGTACTCCTCTGTGCATAGCAGTGTACACACAATAGGCAGAGGTGAGAAGGGAGCCAGGTGTCTGGGACAGAGAGTGGATGAATCAGGTGTGGTCCGCTCATGAGCTGGGGTATCATTTGGCCTTAACAGGAAAGGAAATCCTGACACTTGCTACAACATTGATTACCTTGTGGACATCATGCTATTGAAATGAGTCAATCACAAAGCAAACAGCCTGTGATTCCTCTTCCAGGAGGATCTGGGATAGTCACATTCACAGAGACAGAAAGTAGAACGGTGGTGGCCAGGGACTGGCAGGAGGGGAGAGTGGGGCCTTGTTTAATGGGGACCTGGGTTGACTGTGCAGGATGAAAGAGTCTGGAGAGGGATGATGGGGCTGGGTGTATAGCAGTGTGAACGTGCTTAACGCCACTGAACCACACCCTTAGTGGTGTGATTTTTCAGTAGTCGATTTGGTACTGCATTATGTTTTACCATAATTAAAAATAAACAGATAAAAATAAAGTTGGTCATTTACTTGTGATCCGAACTGTACGTCCAAGACTGATACTCTAAAGTCTTGTAGTAGGCATTCAAAAAATATTCATGGAAAAGAATGAATGAAGTAAATAATGTAGGAATGAAGGACGTCCTTGGAAGTGGTGCTGAGCCTGTGTCCTCATGCGTGTCATGGGCACGAGGCAACAGGCACTAACTACCTATTGGTTGTCCGTTGTTATCTAGGGAGACACAAAATAAAAAGGAGCACGTGCCTCCCAGAAACTCGGGGTTTATAAAGAAGAAAACAGTAATGTGAATTTCTCAGTCGTCATGCAGAGTAAACCCATAAAGATGATCCCTTGTGTTGAGAGATGGTTAACTACTCCCGGTCTCGTGTCTTACCGATGTTATCTCATCAGTATAGTATGGAGTGATATTTGTCTTGGCTATTGACTTGCAAGTTCACGTTTGGTCTATTTTTTGGACCAAAGCTGAAACAAGCAAAAATGAGATGATCTATAAAACTAGTCGTAATTATTCACTTATAAAGGACAGGATGGTTTAAAAGTATTTGAAATTCGAAATGAATTCCTAATCCAGAAGGCGGGAAACCTGCATCTTTGGCCCCAGCTAATCATTCACGAGCCGAACATCTTGATTAATATGTCACCTCCTCCCTGAGACCCATTTCGAGATCTAATATGTGCCTAGATTCCTGGAGAAGGTTCTTTCCAGAGACGACTTTCTATGAATTTATGAATGGGACATTTTGACTGATGCTATTTGTGTATGAGATACACACATGTATATGTAAATCCTTAATTGTGTTATGGAATTTGGATTTAAATATCTTGATTTCTTGCCAGAAGTTATTAAGTGAGGGAATTACTTAATCAGATCCGTAGGCACAGCAGGCTTTGAGGTATAAGGTACAAGGATTTCTTCTGGGTGCTTTTAAAAAGTACGTGTGCCTCTAGGCCTGAAGGCAGCTGATATACCCAGAAATAGAAGCAGAGGGGAGGGGGCGGGGTGTTAGTCACAGTGGGGTGTCAGTCCGGCAGAGGTTGACCTCTGTGTGTGTCACAGATACGTTCTAACAGGGTTTCCACATTTCAAGCAATTTAATTATCTTTGATCTGATGTCATATCATTCTTTTTTTTTTGAGACAGAGCTTCAAGCTATCCCCCTGGGTAGAGTGCCGTGGCATCACAGCTCATAGCAACCTCCAACTCCTGGGCTCAAGCCAGTCTCCTGCCTCTGCCTCCCAAGTAGCTGGGACCACAGGCGCCCGCCACAACGCCCGGCCATTTTTTGGTTGCAGTCATCATTGTTGTTTGGCAGGCCCAGGCTGGGGATTCGAACCCGCTACCTTAGGTGTATGTGGCTGGCGCCTTAGCCGATTGAGCCACAGGCACCGAGCCTGCATTTATCCACCTTTATCATCAGTATCAATAAGCTTTCCCTCTTCAGTGAAGCAGTTGCATTCCTGCTATTATAAGGCGAACCCTCCAGTTATATACTAGGTCCTGTCTCTGAGATCATCAGGGGTGATTGTTTCCTTTTCCATTTTTGTTTTTTGAGACAGAGTCTCACTATGTTGCCCTTGTTAGAGTGCTGTAGTGTCACAGCTCACAGCAACCTCAAACTCTCGGGCTCAAGCGATTCTCTTGCCTCAGCCTCCCAAGTAGCTGGAACTACAGGCGCCTGCCATGACACCTGGCTATTTATTTATTTTTTTTGGTTGTAGTTGTCATTGTTCTTTGGTAGGCCCAGGCTGGATTTGAACCCTCCAGCTGCTGTGTATGGCTGGTGCCCTAGCCACTGAGCTATAGGTGCTGAGCCATTCTTTTTTTTTTTTTTTTTTTTTTTTTGAGACAGAGACTCATTCTGTTGCCCTGGGTAGAGTGCTGTGGCATCACAGCTTACAGCAACCTCAAATTCTTGGGCTCAAGCAATCCTCTTGCCTCAGCCCCTCAAGAAGCTGGCCTACAGGCACCAGCCACAAGGCCCCCCCCTGGTTTTTCTTTCAGTAGAGATGGGCTCTGGCTCTTGCTCTTGCTCAGGCTGGAGAACTTTTGAGCTGAAGCGGTCTACCCACCTCAGCTTCCCAGAGTGCTAGCATTATAGGCATGAGCCATCACACCCTGCAATTTTCTTTTGATTTACTTCATTGTTGCATCATTTTTCTAAGTGAATACACTATTGCTTTATTATTTTGTCACTTTTTTACCTGACTGGAAATAGTTAATGAGTTTTTCAATATGTAGGAAGAATAAGCTCATTAGGAGCCCATATATATTAATTGCAGGGTAGAATGAGGATTTTTTTGTTTTGTTTTGTTTTTTGAGACAGCATCTCACTTTATTGCCCTTGATAGAGTGCAGTGGTGTCACAGCTCATAGCAACCTCCAATTCCTGGGCTTAGGCGATTCTCTTGCCTCAGCCTCCCAAGTAGCTGGGACTACAGGCACCCACCATGCCTGGCTATTTTTTGTTGCAGTTTTTCTGAGGCCAGGTTCAAACCTGCCACCCTTGGTATATGGGACCAGCGCCCTACCCACTGAGCCATAGGCGCCACCTGGTTTTTGTTTTTGTTTTAAAGTAACATTTTCTTTTTGGGGAGACTACCTCTCATAAAGAATGTCATAAAATATTAAATCCATATGAATAGAACTACTCATAAAGAAAAGTTAGGCTTGGCGCCTGTGGCTCAATCGGTTAAGGCGCCAGCCACGTACACTGAAGGTGGCAGGTTCGAATCCCCAGCCTGGACCCGCCAAACAACAATGATGGGTGCAACCAAAAAATGGCTGGGCGTTGTGGCGGGCGCCTGTGGTCCCAGCTACTTGGGAGGCGGAGACAGGAGACTCGCTTGAGCCCAGGAGTTGGAGGTTGCTATGAGCTGTGATGCCATGGCACTCTACCCAGGGGGATAGTTTGAGGCTCCGTCTCAAAAAAAAAAAAACCAAAACTATGTAACAAATAACAGCACCCTGGTTTCTTGAGAAATATAATCATCAACTCTTTGTACTCTTTGTTGGAATTGTAACTATACAGCTGATACTGAGCTGAAGAAGAAAATATAAAAGAGTTTGGAAAGACCTGTTCCCCAAAACTCAGCATTTTACACTTTGAGGCACTGAAGTTCTCACCGGCGATTAAATGATTCCTTCCTCTATATTTTTGGTATAAGTGTCTATCAGTTTTAATTCGTCATTTTCCTACAACATGATGGCACCACTGCACTCTAGCCAGAGTAACAAGAGCAAGACTCTTTCTCAAAAACAAATAAACCAAAAAAACTTATCTGTGAGACCATTACATAATTTCAGTATTAACTGGATACTTAATGATATTAGTGAATTATGTTTAGGGCAATAATATGGTGGTTATGTTTTAATAAAATTCTTTTTTTTTTTTTTTTTTGCAGTTTTTGGCCAAGGCCGGGTTTAGAACCCACCACCTCCAGTGTATGGGGCCGGCGCCCTACTTCCTTGAGCCACAGGCACCGCCCTAATAAAATTCTTTATATTTTAAAGATCCAGCTAAAAGTATTTATGGATGAAACTACTTAATATTTGAGGCAGAGAGTT
>CAUYQV010064544.1:0-21234 GCA_963574575.1 Galagoides demidoff
AAACTGAGTTCATCGGCTATTATTAGAATGACATAAGCAAAATACTTAAACATCTTAAGTCATATCTTAACAATTTTTAAAATAAGGTCCTCATATCTACCTTGGATGTTTTATAGGTTTTTAAATAAACTAATAAGGCTCGGTGCCTGTGGCTCAAGTGGCTAAGGCGCCAGCCACATACACCTAAGGTGGTGGGTTCTAATCCCCAGCCCAGGCCCCCCAAACAACAATGATGGCTGCAACCAAAAAAAAAAAAAAAATGGCCAGGCGTTGTGGCAGGCGCCTGTAGTCCCAGCTACTTGGGAGGCTGAGACAGGAGACTCGCCTGAGCCCAGGAGTTGGAGGTTGCTATGAGCTGTGATGCCATGGCACTCTACCCAGGGGGATAGCCTGAGGCTCTGTCTCCCCCCCAAAATAAATAAATAAATAAATAAAATAAACTAATAAATAAGAAATTAGACTATGTCTTAATTATATGAAATCTTTTAAAAAATGTTATTCTCCTCTTTCTCCTGTGTGTTTATAATATTTTATTTGTTGTTTAGATGCAAATATCCACCTTCCAGAAGCTTGAGGTTCAATCTAAGAAGGAACAGAAACAAATGCATGTAAATATGAACAAGCAAACACGTCAAGCTGTATTACATGTTTAAGAGTGATTTGGAGATAACAATAAAGGTGAGGTCATCATGGTTAGAATTAAATTTATAAGAATTACTAACAAAGCTTAAGGAGGTTATATTTTAAGGTGAAGGAATACAGAGGAAATCAAGAATAAAATGTATTTAGTGAGCTCAAGAAAAGCAGTATAATTAGATAGTCCCATTGATTATTCTGGGAAAGAAGTGGATGACAGAGAGGAACACAGAAATGATTAAGAAGATATATATCAGAGAGAAAAAAAAAGATAATTTAAAAATGTTAAATCTGATTGAGAAGATGAAGATAACATTGGGAAATATGTGAAGAAGGGAAAAGGGGCTAGTTTTAGGATTCTAAGTTATCTTTACATCATAGATATCTAATCAAGATGTGTAATGCAGTGTTTCAGGTCAGAATCACATAGACCAAATTTTGTATCAGGGTTCTGTTCTACCAGTAGCTGTGTATAGTTGGGTACATTTTTTAGAGTTTTCATTTTGTTTTCGCATTCAGGATGGAGATATAATTCACTGTGATAATTATTTGTGAGAATCAGAATTAATTAATATGAAGTATTTATCATAGTTTGGGCCCTTACTAATACAGATACTAATGGTAGAAATATAATTCTGAATGATATACAAATATACCTATGCATCTGCACATATGAAAAATAAAGCAATAACTGCTAATGAATTGGCTTTATTAGCAAAATAACTTTGCAGAAATTTAAGTGCTGGTAGTTTTATATCATCATTAGATGCTTTGGAGAGAAAATTAGTTTATTCCAGTCATTTCCAGCATTTTCACTTTTTCATCCAGTTCATGCACTTAAAAAAGCTTTTTGAAGTTTATTCTTTCAAAAGTGAAACATCTATATGTGAGTGCTATTACAACTTCATTTTAAAACTTCCATCATTAAGAGGAAATTAATTGTGGATACAGTGAAAATATCAATAAAAAATTTGTAGAATATTATAGTAAAACAAGTCTTTTATTAAATTAAGTAACTGATAGAGCAAACTATACTTTTAATTGATATGGTGCACACATAATACATAAATGTACCAAACAGACTGTGATAATCTACTAACATAAATATCATCTCTAAACACCCACTTCTGACCAAGTTGGAGTAATGGGAACTGGATAAACTTTTCCTACTATAAACCAGTGACCTCAGCTTTCATTTTACTAAACAAGGAAATGAAAAGCATATTAAAGTAAGCAGATGAAAGGAAATAATAAAGATCAGAGTTGAAATTAGTAAAACAGAAGAGAGAAAAACAATGGAGAAAATCAATGAAACTAAAAGCTATTTCTCTGAGACGATCAATAAAATTTGATAAACGTCTAGCTAGATAGATCAGAACATTTCCCAACTCATTTTATAAGGACCAACATTACTCTGACACCAAAACCAGACAAAGATGTTATAAAACAAGAAAAGATTTATATCATCCATCATTAACATAATAAAATTCTAGCAAACTGAATATAAGAATACATTAAAAGGACCATACATCATTGCTACGTGGGATTTCGCCCAGGAATTTAGGGTTGGTTTCATATTAAAAAAATCAATGTAACTCATAATATTACTAAACCAATAAGGAAAAATCATATGATCTAGATAGCAAAATACATTTGACGAAATCCAACATCTGTTAGGCATTATGAAGTGTGATATTTTAACCTGACCAGATAATATGTCAACTTATCATTTTTATAGATGTAGGCAGAAAACTATATATTTTTTAATAGACACTCACTCTTTGTCACTCTGGGTAGAATTCCATGGCATCATAGCTCACAGCAACCTCAAACTTTTGGGTTCAAGAGTTCCTCCTATCTTAGCCTCCCAAGTAGCTGGGACTATAGGCACCCAACACAATGCCTGGCTAGGTTTTTTGTTGCTGTTTTTTTTTTGTTTGTTTGTTTTTCTATTTTTAATAGAGATGGGGTCTTGCTCATGCTCAGACTGATCTCAAACTCCTGAGCTCAAGCAATCTACGCACCTTGGCCTCCCAGAGTGCTAGGATGTCAGGCCAGGGAGAAGCCACCCTCTAGTAAATAACTTTCAGTTTAGAAATTAAGGGTTTTATTACTCATGGTATTGGAGGCAGCAAGAGATCACATTTTCATACTGATTCCCTGTCCTCTACGTTCATGGGTTAGAGGCAGAACCAAGTGGATACTGCACACACACGTCTGTATAAAAACCAAATAAATCAGCTAAAGGAATGCCTAATCTTATAAAAAAGAGTGCTAGCAAAGGGGCTCACCCTTTGCCTCTAGAGAGACGTTATCTTTATTATCTTGGACAGCAAATAAGTTTTCTCTCTATCCTTGAGAGAGAGACATCTCTATCTTCCAAGTAAGTCTCTTTACCACATGAACATCCTTGAAAAGACAGGCCAGAGCAAAGTGGGTAATTTCTCTCAGAAGAAGCCCATTGAGAATTGTCTCCCAACAATATTCTCCCTTCCTTTTCCCACCAAACATGCTATTCTCTCAGCCATTTGGATTAATTTGACCTGACTGACAGAGCTGGTACAAAATTTGTTTAATTTATTTCTTGTAATGTTTACATTAGAAAGCCAGATGGCTCTTTAAAGTTTTTGTGTTGACCTTTCCTCTTGGCTAAAGGCGTTATTTCAAGTACAACATATGTATTAGTGACGTTGCAGACTTCACCTTGTCACTCACAGAGCAAGTCTAGAATAATTCCATCATCTATAACAACTCTGATCCAGGTAGATTTGAATGATTGGGGGTTCAAGTGGTGTTTCCTTAACATGAAGGTCTATTATGATAGCTGAGTAATTCCATCATCTATAACAACTCTGTTATGGTGTTTAGGCAGCAGGAGATCACATTGATTCCATTGATTTCATATTGATTCCCTGTCCTCTAAGTTCATGGGTTAGTGGATACTGCACACAGAAGTCTGTATAATAACCAAATAAATCAGCTAAAGGAATTTGCTAGCAGTCTTTTTAAGTTATGGTGTTTCCTTAATATGAAGGTCTATTATGATGGCTGCTGAGGTGCACTGCACCTTATTTGGTGGAGCAAGGCAAGTTAATGCTTAGCTTTCACACAAGAATTAGAAGTACAGTCTTGGAGATGCATATGGTGTACCTGGAAGCAAGTGTTGCTTATAATTATTGGAGTCCCCCAAATGAGACCAACTTAGTTTAGGGGTATAAGTTAACAGTGCCTGAAGTTAGTACGCCCCCCAAAAAAACAAGCAAGTAAGCAAACAAAAAAGAAATAAATATAACTCGGAGCCTTTCAAAAGCACGTATTCTTTTCTTCTTTTAGAGATAGGATAATCCTAGCACTCTGGGAGGCTGAGGTGAGTAGATTGCCTGAGCTCAGGAGTTCGAGTACAGCCTGAGCAAGAGCAAAAGCTTGTCTGTACTAAAAATAGAAAAAAATAGCTGGACATTGTGGTGGGCATCTGTAGACCCAGCTACATGGTAGGTTGAGGCAAGAGGATCACTTGAGTCCAAGAGTTGCTGTGAGCTATGACACTTTACCTAGGGCAGCACTCTACCCAGAGTGACAGAGTGAGATTCTGTCAAAAAAAAAAAAAAATTAAGAAAAATAGGATTTACATAGGATTTGAAAGTCCTGATAGGTTTTAGTTTGTGTCACCTAAGTTCCACTATTTAAATGTCTGTTCACAGTGAAGTAATTTTTCAGCTAAGACCTTGACAATAAAACCTCCTAGTTATAGGCAAGGAGAGTCAACCATCGTCCGATAAGGCTGCAAGGATCTCTTCACCCTTCAAAAGTGTAAAGTCTGGTTTCAGTTACTCAGAGGTTTCCAAAAATGGTTTCATCCAGCCAAAATACCACATTAAACCATCTTTTCTATTTTGGTAGTTTCTTATAAGGGGAAAAAAAAATGTCCCTCAAATTGTTAAACAAGATAATTAGAATCAGCTAGAACTGGACTGATAATAGGTATAGGAATTTTTCAAGGGCATCTGTCTCAAAAACTTTAATACAGGTCCAAAGTTTATTAAAAAAAAAAAAAAGCTGTACAAAGGGAAATGTTGCCACTTCGGATCCCTGAGGAGTTCAGTCCTTGGCCAACATGAATGAACTGCATTGTGCACTATCCCTCGCTCTGATTCTAAGCAAAACATTGAAGTGCTTAGTGTCAGTCTCTTTCTTATATCTTCACAGTTAGCAACTTAAAAAAGAAAAAGAAAAAGAAATGAATTCCAAGCCTTTTAATGTTATACATTCAGAACTCCAGCGTGGGATTTTCTTACCTAAAAGAAAAATATGATAGTTAAAATATTATGTAAATTAGCACTTCTCAAGGGGAACAAGGAAACATTCTACAGTGGGAGCATGTTATACCAGAATGCTTTTTTTTTATTTGAAGAAATGTGTTTATCATTAATTGATATTAGTTAGAACCTTTCAAAATTATTAAATGAATGAAATGAAAAGATCTTAATTAAACTGTTGTTTTTATCAGCAGGTCTATTGATAATAAAAGAATGAGTCACATTCACAAATATCTTGGCAGATGCGTGTTGTGGTAGGAATGTTTAACACCTGCAAAATGTCCCCTAGAAACAGTCTGTTGGGCAACAGACAGTCTGGGGAAACTTCAATAGATTTTTCTCTTTCTTCTTTGGTGATCAGAGAGTTAAGTGATGTAACATACATTTTTTAACCATCTCTGAGAGAAAAGATGCAATGTTTGAAATAATATACATTTCAATTAAATTCTTAGAGGACACTGCCATTCTTCACCAACTTTTTCCCATGGCATTTTCTATTATTCTTCAGCCTTAAATATAGCCCTGAGGATTAAGGCTCTGAATGTAATTTTTGAAACTCCAAGGTTTTCATCCTAAATCTGTCTTCCCCACTAAATGTGTCCTATGAATCCTGATAAATCATTAGCAATGTAGAAGTCTCAATTTACCAAGTCTAAAGATTATTTTTACATTTAAGCTATGCATGTATTCAAAAACCACTGTCATTGGTGTTTATAAAAAAATGTATCCATGTTGACCAAATAATTTACTTCTGCTTCTATAAACAAGGGGAGTGTCCCCAAAAGAAGGCTATTACTTTAGGGATGCTGAATAGGTTCAACAAAACTTAATGGGAAAGAAATATAATTTAAATGGATTTCTAGTTCTGGTGAAGACAATTATAGATAGCCTACACACACTCCAGCCATAAAACAACTATACTAATGGATACATTTCAAGAATAGATGTTTTACAGGCAATGGACAACACAATGAATAAAAATATTGTACATGATATGAACTCCACATCTACCCTTGGCTCTGTCTGTCTGAAGACATTTTCCAAAGTTTGTCATAGAGGAGTAATGATCAGACAGAAAGTGACAGATCAGAAAGATAGTGTCATTGGCTAGAAAATAAGAGACAGAGAGAGAGGAGAATGAACAAACAGAGTTTGGGGTTTTTACAGGCAGAAATTTGTGCAGAGAAAAACCACACATCTGAGTCTTCTTGGTGATTTCCTTAAATCTTTGGCTGAATGCTAACTCATATATGCAGGCTAAGATTGTATGAGGACGGGCAGAAATGAGCTTTCTTTACAGAGGTCAAATAGTACTGGGAAGTACTGGAGCTCTAATCAGCTATATACAAACAAATCACTGAATACTCAGTAATTCGACTCAATTCCCAGAAAAGCCTTTTCTTATACATAGATCTGATTTAGCCTTCAAATAAAAGTAACAGTGGTTCCTAACAAAACCTAAAACTAGCCTGAGAGCAATTAAACTGATCAAATGGTATATTAAATGCTTTAAAGAACAAAAGGGAAAGCTCTTGAAAAGGAAATTCAGATTCTCAAGGACACAGTATTCACATGTGCAATTTTTTCCCCCCACTGGGAAAGCAGGTTTATTTTGTTACAGTTTGGCCAGGGCCAGGTTCAAACCCTCTACCCTTGGTATAATGGGACTGGCGCTCTACCCACTGAGCTACAGGTGCCGCCCATGTGCAATTTTAAAAATTGTAACACATAACCAGGAGAAAATAGCCTATAGAAACAGACTCAGTTATCCCACTACTATAAGAATTATCAGAGCAGTGATTTAAAGCAACTATGTCAATATGTTCAAAGATTTAATAGAAAAGATAGATATAATGTATGAAAAGAAAGGCATAATTAAAGTTAAAAGTGAAAGCAATTAAAAATTTAGAAAAAAGTCTCCATATTTGATAGAAATATTAAACTACAGGTTTGAGAAACAATTTGAGAACTGAGAGGAATTGACATAGCAGAACAGAAATAAGATATTAAAGCAAGTTTTTCAGGCTAAAGGAAGGTGATATGTGCTTTCCACATAAATTAATGAACAGATAGTAAACTGGTAAATATGTATACTAATGTAGAGAGCTACTCTTTTCTTATTTAAAAAGCATTTAAAGGATAATTGAACATTTACAAGCAAAATAATAACAATGTATTTTAAATTTATAATCAATGTGATAGAATAGAAAACCACTGAAATAGAAAGGAAGATTGAAGTTTATTATTTTAAAATTCTCACACTTTATATGAAATTGTAAATTCACTTTGAGGTAGATTAGATATTGATATTGAATATTATAATGCTTAGATGTACCACTGAAAGTAAAAAAAAAAAAGTGAATAGAGAATAATAGAGTAATAAAAAAGTACTTACTAACCAAAGATGAATCAGAAAAAGAACAAAATAAGAACAGATGAGACAAAAATGATTCAAAAATTGTTTTACAGTAGATATAAGCCAAAGCACATTGATAATTATATGAAAATTTAATTAAAAGTCCAATTTAAAGACAGATTATCAGATTTGATCAAAAGTGAGACCCAATTACATCCTGTTTATGAATGGTGCTCTATATTGGTAAATAATTTAAAAGAAAGCAATGAAAACAGTAAGCAAAAGCAGGCATGCTTATGTGGATATCAAACAAAATAGACCTCAGGAGGAACGGCTATCAGCAACAAGCAGGGGATTTTGTGCAGACAGTGGAGAATTTGCCAAGAAGACATACAATTCATGGTCAGTAATTGATGGGAAAAGTACACAAAACTCAGGATTTAGAGAGTTAAATAAAATTAAATCTAAACATTATAGTGAACTAAATTAGTGGTACATATTTAATACTATGTACACACAAATACTGAATATCCATTTCACAAGAGCACATAGGACATTAAAAGTGTTAGATCATATTTTGAACCATAAAACTAAACTCACTGAAAGGTTCACCATCGTAGAGTAAGTATTCTAAGATAGAATTAAATTAGAAATCAAAGGAGCGAGGTATAAAAAAATCCCACAACATATACAAATGATTTGTGGTTTAAAAAAAAGCTCACAAAATTAGATAATACTTAGAACTGAATGTTAAAACATAGCATATAAGAATATGTAGGATACCACTATAGTAGTGTTAAGAGTGAAAATTATAACTTCCATTGCTTATATTAGAAAAGAAGGCATATAATCAATTATGCAAATGCATACTGTAAAAATCCAGTAAAAACAACCTAATTAATGCAAAACAAATAAAAGCAAATAAAGATTAGAGGGGAAATAAAAGAAACAAATTGATAAACATGAAGAAAAATCAATGACGCTAATTATTATAGGCATGGAAATATTAACCCCCTTTCAAAAAATAAAATAGAATAAAATAACCTTAATAAAACCAGAACTATACTGACTAAGGATTTAAGAAAAAGTTAAAAACACAGTATCAAAAAAGAAAGAAGTAGCATAAATGCAGATACTATAGTTATGAACAACCTGAGGCTTACGAATTTATCAAATCATAAAAAGATGCATCCTTTCAAAAATACTAATTAACACATTGATGAAAGAAGAAATAGATAATTATAATAACTCTGTATTTGCTAAATTTATTGAATTTTTATAATTAATTCTTCCCACAAAGAAATTTTCAGGTCCAGATGGCTTCTCGCTTGAATTTTGGAAAACATTAAGGAAGAAATAATATCAAACTTAAAAAAAGATTTCAGAAAGTAGTGGGATAGGAACATAGTTTAATTTATTGTATGAGAGCTGCATACCCTTGATAAGAAAACCAGACAAGGACATAATAAAAATAAATAAAATTCTCAATCAGTATCTTAGACACAAATATTAAAACATTTGCAAAGTTGAATCCAACAATATACCAAAGGGAAAAAGGAAAATAAAAAGACAGGTTTAACATGTGAAAATCCAATCAGTCAGTGCAATTCACCACATTAACAGAATAAAGGAGAAAATAATGTGATTATGTCAATGAATAGAAGAAAAAGCACTGACATAATTTAACCCACATTTATGATAAAATCTCACAGCAAAAGAGGTACTTCCTCATCCAGATAGGGAAATCTGTGAAACTTCTAGTACTAATATCACACTTAATATTGGAAAAGCTAATGATTTCTTTTTAATATCAGGAGTAAGATTTTGCTACTCCCCTGATGAGTGCTATTTAACATCATGCTTGATGTCTTATCTCATGCAATAAATAGAAAGAAAATAAACAATGAGCATACATATCATAAAATATTAAAAGAAATATGTAAAAGTTTCTTTGCTGCATATATATAACTCCTAAAGAAACTCTAAAGTAACTGCTAGAACAAGTGAATTAATGAGTAACACAGGCTACAATGTCAATAGAAAGCAGAAGTTTCATTTATATAAACTAACAATGAACATCTGGCAAGTCAAATAAAAAGTACCATTTACAATAGCATCAGAAATCATAAACCAGGTGGTATTACTTTTAATAATAAAAAAATGGAGGCAGGGCATAGTGGCTCACGCCACCTGTAATCCTCGCACTCTAGGAGGCTGAGGCGGTGGATTGCTTGAGCTCACGAGTTCGCGACCAGCCTGAGCAAAAGTGAGACCCTCGTCACTACTAAAAATAGAAAAAAACTGAGGCTTGTTCCTGGGTTGGAGGTTGCTATGAGCTATAACACTACGGTACTTTAGCCAGGGCAACAGCTTAAGACTGTCTCAAAAAAAAAAAATAATAATAATAATAATTGAAGTCTGTTATCCAAGAAACTATGAAAGACTTGAGAAATTTTATAAAGCCTTAAAATATTGGAGAGATATTTCATGTTAATGGATTGGAAGACATAACATTATTAATATTAATATTATTAATAATGTTATTAATAGTTCCTAACA
Organism: Galagoides demidoff; assembly: GCA_963574575.1. Taxonomy (NCBI): domain Eukaryota; kingdom Metazoa; phylum Chordata; class Mammalia; order Primates; family Galagidae; genus Galagoides; species Galagoides demidoff. Next base: position 9,868 of record CAUYQV010064544.1, read on the forward strand.
ACCCAAGAGAAATGTCTGCCAAAATTAAAAATCAATCCAACCTTCCTTTCTTCTTCCCACTTTTAGTATATGCTTCCTCTAATATAAGGGTCTTATAGTACAGGATTCGGTTGTGGATAAATAGGTATTTTCGATTCATTATTTGTCAGGTACCTTTGAAACACTGATCCTATATCCATAAATATGGGGGGAAAACTACATGCTCACATGTATATTCTTGTATCACTCTAACAACGACTCTGTGAGATGAGCATTACATTTTTCCTCCATGTTGCTGGTTAATAAAATAAAGGCTTGGGCAAGCTGTTTCTTGCCTAAAGTCACATAACAGAGAAGTAGAGAAGTCAGGATTCAAACTCACTTCTACGCAAAGCCAGAGTGTGGACAGGAGAGATTTCAAAAACACTGCTAGAAGGGCAAGTGACTCTTAGGTTTGTCACAAACTCATCCATGGAATTATTATTAGTAAATCAACATTTCTTTTTTCATCAATTCCAAGGAAATCCAGTTACAATAAAGGCATTTACCACAGTTACATTTTCATCATAACTAACCCAACCTAATATTCTGTATAAAATTAGTACCATGAATTAACTTTATGTCTGCAGGAAATGGGATTGTACATAATTACTGATTTCCATTCACAATAAAATAAGCAAATTATCTTCCCCAACATAAATGCACCATAAATTGTTTTGAGGAATAATGAAGAAATGAATTTCTAAAAGAAATATGGACCAAATCTGCCAAATTATTGTAAATGATAGCCCCTTTAAAATTAGAACATGTAATTGCAATTGGAAAATGTTATCCTCTTAATGGTTACATTATTATTTGGGTCGACCAATAATCTGCTTTGCTGATGTTCCATTTCTGGGCTATTGACAGATTTTACACATTTTAATATCAAAATGCCATCAAATTTATATAGAGAATGATTTAGTGTTTTCAATGTTAGATTTGTCATAATGAAGTGTCATCCATGAGTGTAATAGAAAGACATTTTAATTGATGCTTTGTCAAATAAAAAGGAAAGCTATTTTTCTTTAGATATTTCTGAGTTTGTTGACAATTTTCTGCTGAGTATACTTTCAATTCAAAAGATCGTTTTAACATATGGCCACATGCATTTAATCTTAATGAGTGAAAATAACCTTTACTACATGACATTTTAAATCAAATAGAATAATCAGCTTAATTTCGGCACAGTATTTTATAACAATTATCTCTTACATTTTGCATAAGAATGCAACATCTGCATCACAAAAATGTCACAGATATTAAAGATTTGATCATTTTATTGTAAAACTCTCACATTATCTATTAGAGAGGTTCTTGTTATAGAGCTAGTTCTAGATAACCAACTAAGATGTTTTGAAATCAAACTTTCAGTGAACTCTGAACATCTGAGTATCTCAGTGACTTGAAAGATTCAGTGAATTTACTAATTAGTGACCCCTTTTCCACAGCAAATGTGCTTTTAAATATGTCACTTTAATAGTTCGCCAGCATTTACTTCTCTGACTACAACTTTGCTAAATATATATATATATGTACATATGTTCATATGTATATGTACACAGAATAATGTGGCAGGAACTGTGTTAAACTCTAATTTAAGGCACTCTTCTGGATTTTTTTTTTTAGTTATGCATATGAGAATATTTTGAAATGTCATACATTTATATTTACATAAATATAAATTTGTGTAAATGTAAATTCATAAACGTGATCATTCTGATTAAAGTGAAAAACATCATTCTAAGTGATTGCCCCTAAATTGAATAACGAGAAAATAGTGCAAAAGCATTCTGTCAAAATGGTCAAAATGCAAATCATTAGAAAAATGTTTTTTAATATTGTTAAAATGAATAGATTTAAAGAAACCAATTTCATTTTATAAAAAAAGAGAGATACTGGGGCAATCATTTATATATTTGCTTTTATTTAAGTTGGGATTATCCAGGTAATGATGCCAATATGAAATTTCTTTTATGAATTATAGTAATAAATGCTAATAATTTACATTTCAATTACCATGATTAACTTTTTTTTTTTTTTTTTTTGCAGTTTTGACCAGGGCCGGGCTTGAACCCACCCCCTTCAGTATATGGGGCCAGCACCCTGCTCCTTTGAGCCACAGACACCGCCACCTTTTCTTTAGGTAAGGGGGACTGAATCTACAAATAAACTAAATTTTCTTCTTTTTTTTTTTATTACTGGGGATTCATTGAGGGTATAAGAAACCAGGTTTCACTGATTGCATTTGTTAGGTAAAGTCCCTCTTACAATCATGTCTTACCACCAAAAGGTGTGGTACACACCAAGACCCTACCCCTCCCTCCTTCTTCCTCTCTCTGCTCTCCCCTTCCCCCACAGCCACCGTGTCATTAATTGTCATTAATTGTCCTGGGATCACTCCTGAAATGGCTATCCACTGGCCCAGTGTGCCAAAACTGATTGGCACACTCTGCCCCTGAGGGCCAAGGCTGTAAGGCATCTCAGTCCCCGCCTTTAGGCTGCTCAGGCACTAGATTACTTGCTCCTGCCCAAGTCTTGCTCTGTGACCCTTGAGGGCAGGGCTTGCAGAGGCAGTTCTGCCATAATGGCTCTGTGCAGCCCACTGCTGAACACTATTAGCTCCATCTGAGTCAGCGGCTCCGTCTGGGGCCCTAGACAATGCTTAAAGTCCTCTGCTCTCTTGCTCAAGTTCTCCCAGGGTAGTTCAACTGAGTGCCAAGTTAAAAAGAAAACCAAACAGCTCACAGTTAAGGCCTTTGCAGACTGCAATCTCACTGCTGCTGTACTTACAGCTGCCAGCGGGATAGACCAAACCAACACATGCAAACACTTGCCAGTTCTCCACTGCTTTTGTCCTCCTTATGGGGTCCAGAAGTCCCTCTCTGACTCCCTGTGTCTCCAAAGGAATGTTTCTGGGCAGATTCCACCAGCCAGAGATACCTGAAGTCTCCTCTTCTCAGACTCACCATGCCCAGTTGCAAGGAAGCTGTTACTCGGCTGCCATCTTGCTCCTCCTCCTTGATTCAACCAGTTTTAGCAACTATTGCAAAACACAGTAGAGGAGTATAGACCTGCTCACTCCAATTCAGAGTCCGGATGGCTGGAGCACATCCCTGCAGCTCCCTAAATTTTATTTTCTAAATCTTCATTTTATGTAGAAATACCCTTCCCAATGACTCTTTCGATATTTCCATTCTTAGAAAAACTTGATTCAAAGATAATTTATTTTTAGTCACTTATTTTCATCTTAGACCTTCAAAGCCTTTCAAAACTTTTGCAAAGTCTAGAGGTAAGACAAAATCATGGGAAATAACACTTAGCACTTTGAGAATTTAGTGAAACCAATTATTTGAACTGCATTTTACTTATCTGTGTAACATGGTGGGCTTAGAAAACAGAGCCCCAAATTGAAGGCCTTAGAAGCCAAAGTTTTTCTGGGACCTTCTCCTGTCCTCCTTTCTCCAAATCCCATTCTTTCCTGAGGCTGGCCATAGAAACCAGAATCCCTTTTCCCAAAATGGATCATAAAATCCACAATCTCTTTTCCCAAAAGCCAACCATGAAATCTAAATTTATTCTGTGTAAAAACTGGCCATAAAGAAATGCTATTGCTGAATGTATTTGACTAGAGGTCATAAGATCCCCATTCCAGAAAAGGTTCTTCTCCTTACCCAGCCATCTTCCTCACTGAGAATTTCACTCCGCATTCCATCACACAAAAGGAAGTAGTTGTCCTGATTCTAAATCCTGGCACCTGTGGGACCTTGTTTGATAATTAAGCCCTCTATGTTTCTATTTAGAAAATCAAAGATCAGAATAATATCTAACTATAAATCTTTTCTCATAGCTGAAGAAAATAGTGACCTTATTCTGCTAGTATACACGTATACATTTATTTGGTATCTCCCACGAGCTAGAAGGGACCTGATTATCAGACTTTCCACATAAGGAGAAACAGAACCAACACGAAAATGAATAAGATTTTCCAGGATCCTACTGCTGGTAACACCATGATGAGAACACAAATGTGGCATCTAAACCCACATTCAATTAGAAATACGTGAAAGTCTGTTCCTTCTGAAGATAAGTACACAACTATCTTTTTTATGCCTCTGCAAACCGACAGTTCTTCAAATACTTATTTTTTGGTGGCTTCTTTGTACATGGCATAATTATACTTTCAGAGGTAACAATCTTGGCCCACTCTAAAATTTTTGCTTAGTTGCATAACAATTAGAGTTGTCCGATAAGGTTTTAGATTTTCTATTGATGGGGAAGGTTCCCCACTATTGAAAATTTTCAACAAACAGACTTCTCCAACTTATTCTACAATGAAAGGCTATTTCCTTGGAAAATATACCAGTGGATTTTTGATGGATTACATTGAAGTCTTGCCAAGAATTTTTTTCTGTCATTTCTTTCTTGTGAATTGAAATTTTACTGTTTTATTTGTTCCCTCCCTAACCTTATATCAGGAATCTCTGAAAACAGAGTGAATAGAAGCCAAATATTTCTCTCTCTCTCTCTTCTCTCTCACACACACATGCACACACACAAATGGAATACATGGAATTTGGAAAATGATAAGCCTCATGGCAGGAACTAGCACAGGGATGATTAATTCAGCTCTCACAAAGTGTTATGGTAGGGAAAAAAGGCAGGAATTATGCCACTTTCTGAGAGGAGGAGTGGGGAATAGAATAAATATTTGAATACCCACTATGTGCCAGAGACAGCGCAATAGGCATTTTATTTTCTTTTTCTAGTTTAATTCTTCAAATGCTTTGGAGATAGGTATTACTATCTTTGTACAAATAAAGAAACTGAGACTGGAGAATTTAAGTAATATACTTAAGTCAAAGCTAACAGACAGTCGAGCTGAAATTCAAACCTAAGTTCCATACCTCTGACTTCAGAGCTCAAGCTTGTTCTCTGATACCAGGCCTTATCTCACCACTTGGTTCAACACCTGCCGCTAGAGACCTCAGATTTGCAATTTGTTAGTGTCCTGCTCCTTTGCTATTTCATTTCGATTCTGCTCCCTAACCTCAAATTTGATTGGGAGATCTCTCTGGACTTGGAGACAAGTTTGAACTTGCCAAAGCTTATTTTGTCTGCACCCTTCTTCCCCATTCATACGAATTTGGAAAGTGACTGATATGTGGTTTAAATTCTTATTGTTTCATTTTGTTGCAAACAATTTTGTTAGACTTAGCATTCCCTAAGTTATCAGGAAAATGCAATCCTTTAGCATTGCTTTGTAAAGCAAGTATAATTCTGCAGACTCTATGGGGATCCTGATGACTACACAATTATTTTGTAATGAGAAAACAGGCATTCACCATGATCAACATGAACAATATGCTATTTGCCCCCAAGCAAGAGAAAAAGCCGCTGGCATGTAATGTTGAGACAAATAGTCAGAAGAATGCCAAGGAAAGATAAATAAAACATCTACACAAAACACTCAGAACACTGGATGCTCAGTACTGCATCAGAATCTGAAAAGATTAACTATTTCTTTCTTCTTTAAAAAAATGCAGAGTGAGATTTCGTTGCAAATGTAATGTCTTTTATAATGTTTGTGGTGATTATAAAACCAACATAGTGAACTTTAAGGTCAGACATTTTTATACCTCTTATCAGCTAAAAATATCCAAGTCACAATTGCAGGTGCATTCCTAAATGGAATAAGTTTTGTCTCTGAAGAAAGGAGGATATTTCTGAAATCTACCCATAATTTAACAGCAAAAGGGGAAATACCTGCATTTTTATTATTTATTTGTTATAGAAATATAATACACATACTAAGAAAAAACATGCAATCATTACAGGCATAAAATGAAAGGTTTCCTATTTTGTATAAAATTAGAAATTTTATGTTTTGTTAAGAACAATTTTAAAGAAATATAGTAGTCTTTTCTCCCATCGGTTTTTATGTGAGTGTTAAGTTGTCAGTAAGTCTCACTTTGATACGTGGCATAATTTCACTAAAATACCTTGCCAAGCATTTTTGTTGACATTCTAATATGATGAATAAAAGCGGCAATACAAAAATGACAATCATTTATCCGCCCTAAAATTGAAGATGCTAAATTCTTCCTTAAACTTTCATCATCATAAGACATCACTTGTGGAACTGAAGTTAAGTAGACTCCAAATATGAAGGAACAAGTGTCTTTTTGCCTCAACTGGACTGTTGTATACGATTAAGGGAAACCTCCAAAAATATAGTAGCACTGTCCTAATCTGTTTGCAAAATTCTCTTCCTCATAATAATTAGAAAATACCAATCTGGTCATAATGGGTCTTGTCATCTGTTCATTACCTTCAAGGACACTTATTCTTCCCTACTTGTGGGTCATAGACCATGCCAGAGTTTAAGTGACCAACAGAAAGGGCGAAAACAGCTTCCTCTATGCTAGAGATAAGAAGCAGAGATGGTTGGCAAAAACCACACACTAAAGCCAATCAATCTCAGGAAGGGGGATATTGACAAATGATCGGTGCTTAATAATAACAAAAGTCCAAGACAGATTTGTACACCTCAACGCTGTTAACAAAACTACTTTTATTTTTTCATTATAGATACTTCGAGCAGAGGGAACTAAGACATTTCTGTCTCTTCCTGTGACCCCATCTGGCTACATGTAAAACTGAAGTTACTTCCAGCCTCACCAAAGGGAAATCCTTACAAATAGGAATAACTGGTTGCCTAAGCCAGAGACAGCCAAAAAAGAAATTGTCCTAGGAAAGAACATCAGAAGAGGGGTGAGTAGGAAGGTGAACAGACTAAGGGTTCACTTGGAGACTTATGAATAAGAAACATATTGGTCTTCCTAGGGGATAAGGGTGAGAGCGTGTATTCTTAAAGGATTTCATAGTTAAGTGAGGTGCTGTATAAATCCACTGTTGCAAAAGTTTATGATACAGAGTGCTAGTTTCAGCTTTTATGATTCCATAATTTATATTTTAAAATGTTAGTTTTTAAATTAACAGCCAATCTATGCAGTAGAATTTCTCTTATAAACCCAGTTTCATAGATAAGGAAAATAAGGTTCAGGGCAGATAAGTTGACTGTGGGGTGTTATATCTCTAGTCAGGGGCTGGACTGGGATTCCCAGCAAGAGCCAGCTGAATCTAGATACATACCTCTACACCAGCATGCTGAATAAGGAATTTTACAAGAGGTGATGCTATGATGGTGATGAGCTGTAGAACAACATTCTTTATATGCTATGAGGAGAAACAACAGGCAAAGCCTTACAATGCAGAAATGGCTGAAAGTCATCAGGGGATGTGAGTTGCTCTGCATGAGGTTGTCATCCACACAGGTAAGGGCAAATATCTCTGCCTTGAGACTGATGATACAAAAAAATTGCTGCCGTTTCCTTTATTCTACACAGGTGAAGGATAATGCATCTCTACACTTAGGGCAGGGGTTCTGCAAAGCTCTTCCAGTCTCAAGCATCTAAAACACACGCTTCTTCAAGAACAGCTAGGGAAATAATATTAGGTACCTTTTGCCATTTTGCAGAAGAGAAAACAAACCCAGGATGCTTACGTGAGGCTCCCAGCCACACACTGGAGCCAATTTGCATTAGGAAGAGAGAATTTCATGAACACATAGTAATAATGAAAATCTCTCTCTCCCATAGTAGGTGAACCAGAGATAATGCTCTTAGCTGTGCCCTTTTATATGTGGCTAGACAAAGGCGCATGAGCTAAGTTGCAAATGAATTGCGGCAACCATAAGCAACAGTTACAGAATATATTTTTTTAAATCTCTGTCTCCTGCTGTGAAAATTATTCTTTCCTGGAGTAAGCATTTTAACACACATATCATTAATAGAGAAAAAAAAATCTAGCTCTTAGCATAATTTCTGTCAGAGCTTCCTGGTTGATAGCTTTCCCTTCAAGGTTGACTAGAACAAACGCTGATGAGCAAAATAGTTGACCAAGAATTTTACCATGGAATGAATGAGCCTGAGAAATAAGAAACTCAAAAAAAATTAAATAATTAATTAAAAATACTCTACCCTTGTAAGAGGCAGTAATATTGAAGTCTTTGAGTGAAGGATTTCTTTCTTTTTCCTACAAGTGTAATACATGTGTATTAGGAGGCTTGTGAACATGAAATAAAAAATGTTTTTCAGAAGCAGCTATTAAAGTCTTCAGAAGAAGTCCTACTGACAGTTACAGCACTCACCTTCAGGTTTGTAAAGTACTTTAATCTTCTGAGATTTGTGATTCCGAGGTACTAAGTAAGTTTATCATCATATTAACACAAATGACTATTACTCAATCTCATCAAGCATTAGGATGTGGTCCACTGTTCCCATGTTGATTTTTGTCTCCTTAACAATAAGATGTTTTAGCAGAAAATAAGGAATATATTTTTCCCTACTTAAAAAAAAACAAAAACAACTAGGGTTGCAAAAGAGGTGGTTTATGAGTGACAGATTGTAGGATAAAACACCATAATCAGTGAAAATGTATTATTTAGGGAAAGTAAATTCCTCCAGTTTCTGGTGGCTGCTCTAATCGTCAGAATGAAATAACAGTATGCAAATGCTTGCTCTAGAATTTGACAAGGCTGTCACTTTTCCTTATCGGACACAGTGCTTTATCACAATGCAGTCAAAAGAAAGGAGGAAATGAGGTGGAAAATATTATTATAGGATTTTTAGGATACTTTGATAGAAACTAGAGACAGCTGTTAAAACTATAGTATTTAAGAGCAAATGTGAGTAATGAACCATAAAGTGAAATATGTAAGGCAGGGAAATATTTCTGGCAATACATATGGTCCAGCATAAATTTGACTTCTGTGTAATGACGCTGCAGAGCAGGCTGAGGCTACCCAAGACCTGGGTCAGGCAGTCAGCACCTTCACCTTGTTTGCACATCAGTGCTTGTGTGGCACTTTCTGAAGAGATGCAGAATTGTCTTGTGTCATGTAAGAGCAACTATGTCATTTATCTGCTTCCCTCTTCCCCTTCCTTTCTCCTTCCCTCCTCTTGTTCACGTTCTCTCTCTGCCCCTCTACGTTGGCTGCCACGGAGCACTTTGGCTGCCAGTGACATACAGAGCAAATCAGCTCCGTCTTCTTACGCAGCAATCACTCTCTTATTAATGACACCTGTCTCTCTGTTTTTCTCTGTATAATGGCATTGCAGAAGTGATTTTCTTAAGACCAATTTCAGAAGTGATTTTCTTAAGACCAATTTCGAGCACCGTTTAGAGAAACAGATTGATCATTGGAAACAAATGTGAAATAGATACAAAAGTTTGTAATTAATTTCAAAGTAACACAATCATAGTTGTAGGGCTACATGATTCTTTGCCTTTGGCTTATTTTTCTTTTCTCTCTTTGCTGACTTTTAACATAGGAGGAGGGTGGTGCCAACAATGAGAACATGTTACATTATGTTTGAAATCACTGCTAACAGTGTTTGGGGGCAAATACCTGTGTAGCAACATGAGTTGTATTGATTATCATTGCTCAGCCTTCTCTGCTAAGCTTTGTTATTATTTTTCTGGCATTGTCAGGGGAAAATAGAATTTTTTAAAATTTATTACAAAAACACGCCTATCATTTGGTGAGGTATTTATCTCCCTAGACAACATTTTGAGTTTGGTGTAGAATAAATATTTAATACCTGGAAGAAAGACCCACTGAATTGGAAAGATTTATTTTGGTCCATAAAATATTCTCTTTTGATGTGTTTTACTATAGATGGTTGATACTGGAATTTTTTTTTTTCTATTTAATTGTTGTTTTGCTTCTGAGTCATTTTTTGTTTGAAGTATTTGTTGGCAAGGGGCAGGAAAAGAAAGAATATTACTAAAAGGTTTGCTAAACCTAAAAAAGGATATAAGGTACAAGGAAAAAATAAAGGCAACAATACTTACACTTAGGCAAGTAGAGGTTTTTCTTTTTTCTTTCTCTCTCTCTCTCTTTTCTTTCTTTCCTATGAAAAAGGTAGGTAATCTCCATGCTTTTACATACTAAGAAAAGGAGGTTAGAAATAAAGCCTCACCTGATACTATCTAAGACTGAGCTGCTTGGCCAAGCAGTTAGCAAATCTTTCTCACCTGAGTGAATGCTGAGGCCAGGAAAACACATCTCTGGCTGAAACTATAAATAAAAATAGGCCCAACACTCTTTTAAACTCTCAGTGGTCAAGTGGAGGTGAATCTGGAAAGAAATGTCATTTCCAAATCAGAAGCATGCATCTGTCTTGCAAAAGTCAGAAGCTTGAATTCCCCTCTGAGATGGGCTGTCACTTATTCCTAGAAAACAATTTTAGGTGCACAGATGTGAAGGCAGTCAGCCCTCGTGAGGGAAGCCCTTCATCTCTATCAACCTCAACTGTACATATGGTTGCTACCAACAGGATTTCTGCATGTGCATGGTATATATATATACACACACACACATATATAGTGAAAAGATTCTTTTTTAATATGCATACATTTGTTTGTTAACTTATTATTGGGGCAATGATGTAATTCATCATCCAAATTCAGATATATTTGAGGGTAAGATGAGACACTATTAATAATCGCACTGAGGCAGCACTCACACACTGAGATTTTCCGGAATATTTAATCACTCTGACTTTTGTTCCTTGAGTCTATGTTTTTAATTCATGATGAAATTATTATCATCATTTTGAGCACAAGTTTTAAATGAAACAAATGCCAATGTTCAGAAACAATATTTTGTTAACCTTTTAACTGACAGAACAAAAGGAATGCCAGGATTTGGGGTTGGTCAGTATTTAGCCCAAGTCATTACTCCTAAAGTCTTGCTAGAGTTTTATGATTTGTTCTTATAAGGTTGGAGGGTTTCTCTAAACCAATGCTCTTAAAATTAATATGCATATGAACAACCTAGGGGTCTTATTAAAGTACAGTTTCTGAATCAGTAATATCGTACTAAGGCCTGAGATTTTGCATTATGAACAAGCTCCCAAGTTGTATCAGTACTTCAGGTCTGCAGACTCCACATTGAATAAGTCAGTCCACAAATCTTGTTTATCTCCATTGTCACGAGAGCTGACTTCATTACACTACTTTATAAGATGCCACTAGATTTTCCATTAAAAAATTTGTATTAGGGCTTAGTGCCTGTGGCTCAATCAGCTGGGGCGCCAGCCACGTACACCTAAGGTGGCGGGTTCGAATCCCCAGCCCGGACCCGCCAAACAACAATGATGGCTGCAACCAAAAAATGGCCGGGCTTTGTGGCGGGCGCCTGTGGTCCCAGCTACTTGGGAGGCGGAGGCAGAAGACTCGCTTGAGCCCAGGAGTTGGAGGTTGCTGTGAGCTGTGATGCCA
>CAUYQV010064549.1:0-15160 GCA_963574575.1 Galagoides demidoff
GCTAGGTCACTGGGCAATCACTGTCCTGTCATCCGCCGTGTATGCCTTTTCCTCCAATTAATCTGCCTGTTTTCTGTCACTGTCAGTGAACCCTCAGAGCAGGGGATGTTTTCCTGTAGCCCCGACACTGTCTCCCAGCAGTTGACACAATACTGAGACATACACGCATGACCCCTTCCTGATAGCCCAACGCCAAGCATTCAGTGTGACATTTTTACAACATAGGATTATTTGTTTCTTTGCTTGTTCTTTTTCAGTCTCCTCTGACTCAACTGTGAGCTCTGCAGGGCAGGGGCTATGTCTTGCTCCTAGCTGTATCTCCAGCACCTGGCACCAAGCTTAGCACATAGTGGGTCCTCAACAGACATCTGACCCCTGAAAGAAGGGAGGGAGCAGGTGCACTGCCAAAGCAAATTCATCCAGAAACAACAGCCACAATTGTCTGAATTTCAAGCCTATGTGGCTTAAAAGCTTCTTTGGGGATAGCCCCCAGTGACTCAAGAAGGCTTTCCTCACCTGGGGTTCCCCCCACTGTGAAGGTGGAGAGTATTTAAGGGGCACCTGAGGCCCCAACCCACACCCTGGCAGGCTGCAAGGGAGGGGTGTAGGGTGTGCTCTGGTAGCAGGCCAACAGCTGTCCACCCTGTGGCCTCTCAGTGCCTGCCACCCCCAACCCCCACCCCATGACACAGCAGAAAGTGAAACCAGAGTCAGCCCCTACTGGCTGGGACCCAGCACCTACTGTTTCCCAGGAAGAATACCCCCCTGGGGGTACCATGGGGAGCCTGTCCAGCAAGTGTCCCTGGACATCAAGGGTGAGGTGGGGCCCCTGTCATCCAGGGCCACTGTGCCCTGTCTGTGAACTGTCATTTAAAGCTGTCTATATCCAGTCTCCTGAACTCATCAGGCTCACATTGCTCTGTTCTGGACTGATTTTATTATTCTCCCATTTTGCTGAGAAAACTGAGGCTCAGAGAGTTTCCCTGGCTAGAAAGGAAGGTACTGGGTTACTGTGATTTAAAAAGACATGTCTGAGCTGGACATGGCGCAGAGGTCGGGTGTGAGGTACCCAGTGGTGGTGAGCAGGAAAGGGCGGCTTCCCACCGCTTGCCAGCTTCTCCACAGCTGAAGCCCTCCATTGGCACATTTTTGGCACAACTACATGGGTGCCAAAAATGCCTAAGAAAGAATTCTCAAAAAGTGGACCTCTGAAACTCTAAGCTACCATCCTGAGTCCCCTCCCTTCCCCCTTCCTCCCTCCTTCCTTCCTTTCTTCCTTTTACAGCAGAGCAGTAGCTTTGTTTGGAGCAGAAAAAGTGCAGTTCCCACTGCAGAAAGCGAGAGGGCCCAAGGAAGGGTTGTTCCATCTTGATTTCTTGTCCCATCCTCAGGCCACTTATATTTGTTTAATATTTTTCTGAGAAACCCACTCTATTTTTGCTTTCATAAATTGATGTAAGAAAAAAAGGACTCCTATATCCCTATCCTAAATGTAAAGCCAACTGTCATAAATAGAAATTAGCCATGCAAAGAAATATCTATTACAGTAGCTCTCATCTTTAGCTGGGTACCACTTAAAATCATCGAACAGGTGTGCACATCAGACTCAGGAGGCTTCCGTTCAAGCCATGTGTCTCATGTATGAGGATCTAATGGCCCAGGGCGATTGAGTTGCTTGTCTGGGGTGAAAAAGTGAGACAGTCACAGACCTGGGGCTAGAATGAGTCTCAGTGCTGGGCTGTTGTCTCCTGCTCCCAAGTTGCCTCTAAATTTTACCATGAACACCTTCCATGCTCAATGTGTTGACTTCCCTGATCTCAGAGCACCTTCAGAACTTGTATATCATCTGAGTTCATTATAGCACTGGATACCTCCAAGAACCCTTTCAGAGCGGGGTGGGGAGTGTGGGGTGTTGCCCCTCGCTTTGTGGATGGGGAAACTGAGGCAGAGAGTGGGAAAGTGTCCTGACTTGGAACCTGGCAGAGAAGCCAGGTCTGCCCAAGGTCCCCTGCCAAGGCAAAGCTCCCAGAGGCCCTACAGGAAGGCCCAGGTCTTGTCAAACAGGTAACACTTGTTCTTTTCCACTTTCCCCACCTCCCCCTTCCCCCAAGCAAAGGCTGAGGCTGCCAGGACCACAGCCATCCTCTTTCTCAGGCCTGATCTCCAGCATCTGCCCCTGAATAGCAAACTCATGTTTAGCAACCAGTGTCTTTATTTTTCCTGGTGGAAACCAGTTCTGAGCGTACGTAGCAAGGGGCAATCTAGCAGGGACCAGAAGGAACTACATTCAGAGAGTTTGGGGAGCATTTTTCTCTCTTCTTTTAGTTGCTGGAGGAACTCAGAGTTGCCATCTTCCTGGCCCAGGGCCCCCCGAGGAATACTGCAAGAGCAATAAGGATTTTTAGGGGCATTATGATAGTGGAATGGAAACACATCTGCCCCCAAAAGTCCCTCATTTTCCCTGCGGTAACAAATCAGCTGGCAGGAAGTGGTGGCTCTTGGGGCACCAAGAGCCAAAACTAAAAGGAAAAAATGTACAAAGTTAGAACAAAGTTTAAATAAGTGAGTACTTTCATGGTGTACAGCAGCTCTGCGCAGGCTCCCGAAAGGGACCTCGTCCTTTCGATAACTGGCTAAATGTGTCTCAGTGCAGTGGCTTTGACACAGATATGCCCTTCCCTATGTCCAGAAAATCACAAAGAAAGCAGGTTCCCAAAATAGTTACAAGGATGGTTCCCTAAAGCTGGCGCCTTGCAGGAGTCTGTGATGCTTCTCCCAAAACCCCATGTGATGTTTCCAGACAACAAAGCCTTGGATATTTCCTCTCCTCTGGATGCTGAGAACATGAGTCCACCTGGGAACCCAGATGGAAACATCTAGTCTCCACAGCCAGCCATGGACAGAAGGTGGAAGTCTTGGACAGGGGAGTTGAATGGTTAGCGCTGATGAGTAAAAGAGGCAAATTCACCGCTAAGCTTCAGGATGTCACCACATCGAGGTCTGAGGATTAAGGAATCCAAGGCCCTGTCTTTCCCAGGGCATATGATCCTTGAGATTCCTAATGACAGGTGCTCCCATACCAGCCAGCACCCCAGGCCTTGCAAGGGTTAACCCTTGCACACAGCTGACAGGGGAGGAGGCTGTTCACTCAGCAAGCTGGCTATCATGCTGGGCCATCACAGAGAGGCAGGGCCTGAAAACAGCTTGTGAATGGAGGTATGGAGGTAGACTTTATGCCATCAGAGCAGAAAAAAAAAAAAATGGGGCAAAAAGCCTTCTCAACACAGCACCAACTCCCCGCAGCAACTACCCGGGTCTCTGGCTGGCTCCTTGTGGCCCTGAAGCTCTGGCAGGGACTGCAGGTGCCTGTACCAGTGAGTGTCCAGCCATCTCAGCCAGGCCTTGGGAGGGAGTGATTTTCCCCTTACCATTTGACAACTGGCAACCCAGACCAGATCACTTTTTTCAAGTAGCACCTAATATATTCTTGGGGTAACTTCTCAGGCTAAAATATGACACAACCTACAAGTGCCCAGTCTGGACCTTTTACCATCATTCTAGGATACAATATGGAAACTTTTGGTGGCCTGGAGTCCAGCTACTCAGGCCAAATGGGTGTCCCATGTGTTTGGCTGACTCAAGGCAGGTGTGGCTTCCTGGAGTGGGGACATTTTGACACCAAGGCAGAGCAGACTGCAAACTGATCCATGTGTTTTACTCCCACCCACTTCCCACTCTCAGCTGACCCCCAAGGTGGCTCCTTTGCTGGCTCCCTTATCTGGCCACCTGGCCCTCCCCATAGGCCCAAGTTTTCCTCCCAGCATCTGATGTAAAAGAAGGGCTCAGCTCCCTGGGCGGGGTAGGTGATGGCTAGAAGGGAGCCCAGGAAACACAAGCTTAGATATGTTCTATGCTCAGTTGCTGACTAGGTGCCACGCCCCTCAGCTGGCCCCAAATCCCAGCCCTATTGCTAGAGAGCCAGGGCTTCAGCCTGGGCCACCAAAGCTCCCCTCTGCATCTCAATCATCTTAGTCTTGCTCCCCAGCACGTGTGCACTCACATGGGGGTGATGTGGCCTGAGCCTACGGGATAAGCCCCATCCGTTCCCTTTTGAACATTTGGAAAACTGTGCTTAGCAAAGTGTGGTTCTGCTTCCCCCCACAGCCCTGTCTGTAGTCACCAGATTCTAAAGCCTGTAGCATTTCTGAGAGGATGCCTTCGGGAGCCGAATACCCTACCTACCCTACCTTCTAGCAGATTGTGGTGGGCCACACCCCAAGAGGAGAGACCCCCCCCCCACCCAGGCACCTGTCTGGACCTTGGCTGGCAGTGCTCCAGGATGTCTTGGGCACAGATGCCAATGCCAACAGGCCCAGCACCAGTCTCATGTGTGATTCCAGCAAGAGAGACTTATTTTCTGCACATCTCTGAGAAAACTTTCACACCACACTGCACAGCTAATCTCATGTCAAGCCAGCCACGAATTACTCACTGTGCCTAGGCCAAATCCTCAAGGAATGTCTAAATTTGCCCCATCTTCCCAAAGCATTTTAAAAACTGCTTTCTCATGATACCCATATGAAGAGTATTCATTTTCCACAAGTGTCCCTTTCATGCACTGTGCAGCCATTCAGGGACATTGAGAAAGAAGTTTGCTTTGTGGTTCTGGAAACTCAGATGTTTTACATAAGGAAGGTGATGTAAAATCAGACACTGTATTTTAAAGCTTTGTAAGTATTTACATGTCCACTACAACTGGGGACGCTAAGAAGGCAAAATCTGAACACCAGCTGTTTTGAAAAGAGAACATGAGGAGGGCAGAAGGGTCAGCTTGGCACAGGGTGATAGAGGGACCCCAAAAACCACTCCTTTTAAACTCTTTTTTCAACACCCACTCACCCTTTTTCTTCAAATATCTGCTTGGCTAATAGGCCTGAAAACACAACGGTTGTGTACCTCACATTTGTGTCAGTATTTTGTTCAGGGTTTATTTTCATCTCAATCCAAATATAAGAAGTAAAAAGAACTTGTACATTTCCTGCATTTGAGATGCTAAGCAAGAAAGAAAATTCCAGCTCAGTGACTTTGATCAACAAATGTCTTATTTTGTGTCTGTAGGCTCTTATTTTCTGGCAAGTGATTTTAAGTGCCAAGTTTGCCTTTTCACCAGATTAATTTTTTATCTTTGTGATGAAAATAGCTGTACTTACAATCCAGATTAAAGGAGGGTGCGTTTATCTACTATTAGGAAGCTACAGTTATCTGGTAAGAATGTTCTTTCTGTCCTTCATGTGAGGTTGGGATGGGGGAGGCGTCCTGGGAAGCAAGAGGAGGGAGTATTCCTGTAGGGACTTTTCCAACTTTCATTGGTTTGAGTCATAAATGCATGTTTTATTTTTAAGGAAGTATTATTTTCATTGCCGAGCCACCTATAAATATTTTACTCCTAGCCATGTCTTATTCTTTTCTATTGAAACATTTTTCCCTCTATGAGATTAAGGCTCGTGTATTGCTAAGAATGAAATTCAAAGTTGCTTTCTTTTATCCCCCTAAATCTACACATCTTGGGCGGGTGGGGGAATGAATAGCAACTGCTTAATGAAATTTCGCACAGAGAGGCAAAGGAGAAAAGCCAAAATATATTTTGTGTACTGAGCAGTTCGTGTTAATTTTATTTTTCTTATTTGTTTGGGGGCTTAGAAGGGTGGTGGTAAAATCTGAAAAGAAGCTGTGATTTTTTGCTGTATTAATGATGACTTCTCACTGCAAAGTGCTGATTTATAATCTCTTCCCTCTACTACTTTGCCTGTTTTCAGACTCAGAGGGGGAGAAAGTTTACTAAATGTATTCGTAATTACATGCACCATTTCAGAGGGCTGAATATAAGCAATGCTTGTGCTGTTGGGAATGCTCACCATTTAAACAGAAATCGTTTCATGTTTAGTACTAAATTCTGCCTGATTTTTTTCACTTAACAATTCAGTGATTTTAACATTCGGCTTCGTCGCTTCGATTAAAGCTCAGTATCTTGGCGAAACATTCAGTGTTCCGGCCTCGTTAATTCACGTATAACACCCTATTTGTAGAAGTATCATTAAAGGCTAATTTGGTGAGATATCCTTATTTAGCAAAGCAAATAGGATTTGACAGTCAGCTCTGGGTGGCGATTCAGCAAAGCACAAACACAATTCCCAACGTGACAATTTCCCATCAACGAGCCTGGTTGGAATTGTGGACTCCTGTAAATTGTGCTGTTTCATCGTGTCCCATAATAAAGAGAAAGAACTCTGGAAGTAAAGCACTGCTTTTGCCAAAGCAGCACAAATGTCATCTGTGTGTACATGTGCCATGTCTATCAAATCACTAAATCTTCTATCAAGGACTCTCTGTTCAAAAGTTTTTCAGGTACAGCTCACTTTTCCATTCCCTGCTGCGAACACTTACTTTAAATCCAGGTTTGCAAATAATTTAGGGTGTGTGGATGGATTTCTATGTAGGTTATCAACTGGAGAGCTGGTAGGGTAGTGTGTGAGACAGAGAATTACACAATTTCAATTTAAACTTCTGAGAGGGGCCTTTTTACCCCTAAACGTCTTGCCAAGGAGACTTCCCCTAAATATTATCCAAACTTTCTTATAAAGTGCTTTTAATACAAGGGTAGCAAACGATTGCAAAAAAAAAAAAAAATTGTTGCAGTTATAGGTTAGAAGCACACAGCAGGCTGCTCCTTTGACAAATGTATAGACAAATCTAATGTCATTACAATTCATGAGGTCAGGGGTGTTTAATTTGGAGGGTTTCAAACACTTTGCCACAACGAATGCGCTGCTTGTTCCCTAAATCGCCCCATTAAACCACTGAGGGCGGGCGGGGACGGCTCTACTATCTTCTCTCATCTTTTTGGCCTCCTTGGGAGAGAAGCCCCTGAAAACACAGGAGGTTCAAACAACTCAGCGCACACAGAGAACGCATCCTCCTCCAAAGGGTCTTTTTCATTTTGTAGAGCAGCAACGCCCTCACCCCCAGCCCAGCCGGGTTTTAGACGAGCAGCCTGGAGATGGTGACTCTGCCCTCACCCTCCAGGGCCTTCTGGGGCGTGAACCCCTCGCAGTTGAGAATGACCCCAAAAGCGGGACTTTGTGGGCCAGTTGGATAAAACATAAACTCATCTCGCCCTCAAAACCCCGATTCTGGGACCACAGCCTCCAAAAAACCCTCCTTTCTCAAGAGTCAGTCCCCTTCACGGCTTAGAGCAACAGGGCGGGCTGCCTTTGGGGCGTAATTCTGGAGAATCTTGGATCATTAAAGGGATCATAAGCGGGTTTTACCTCAGGAGGGTAGTTCATCTCACCAAAAACCCAGGGTGTCGCTGGGAGAAGGAGAGGGACGTCTGTCAGGCCGCCCGAGGTGTCTCCTTCCCCGGGAAAACCACCAATGGCCCCCAGCCCAACAACCAGGCCGGAGATCTTCACAAGGAACAGTGGGGCGATCACAGTGTCCCTTAGCAAAACATCAACCGGGTGTCCAAGGTGCCTCCTACAGCCCTGCCCCCGTCTTCAGCCAAATGAAAGTTCAGCTATTTGTGTCCTTAATTGTCTCTCATTAAAGTCAAATTTGCTGCTAGCCCAGATCCGGGGAAATGATTTCCATTTTAATAGCTCAATTAGCCTCCGGGTTCTGGAGAAGCCACTCCCCCACACACCTTTCCTTTCCATTTTAACCCCCCTCCCTTTTTCACAACTTCTCCTAAAAATAAATTATAAATATGGATGTGTCCTCAGAGGATCTGAGCGGCACATTCCAACGTTCCGCTTGGTAGGGATTGGAAGCAACAGAAACCAGAACCGCCACTCCCCCCACCCCCAATCTAGATGCCTTTTCCTTTTTTTTTTAAACTTTTTTTCTAACTTGGTGTGATCTCCTCGGACCCACAACCCCCGATCCACACCCCGGAACCTAGTTTTTATTCCCGTCCAGCAAAAGCTACAGCCTGCCAACTTTATTGGGGACTGTCCTCCCGGTTCTTCCAGAGTCCCCAGGGCCCGGCCTCCAGCTGGGCCCCGGGCGCACGTGGAGCGGCGGGCGCCGCCGGGAGCCGGCGGCCTGCTCTGCGCGTAGTGTTGATATTAGGGTCACGCAGCGAGTCAGGTTCCCGAGCGGGCTTTCCGGGGTGGGGGCAGGGTGGCTGGCTTGCCACAGCCTCGTTGATTCCCAGGCTCTAGTCTCAAGGGGGCCGGGGTGGGGGGCAGCCTCGCTCCTTCCCACCCGCTGGCCTAACACGCCCCTCTGGGGAGTCGGGAGGAGGCCGACGGAGCCCAGCCCCGCCGCCAGGGGTGGCGGCAACGGCGGAGATCGCAGCCTAGACAAGCGTCTAGCGCCGGGTCCCGGGAGAACCACGCACGGCCCCAGCCACCACCTCCCTGATCCGGTTCCCACCCACTCACCCCCGCCCCGAGCAACAAACCATCCCGCACCCCTTCGGCCCCGGGGGCCTGGGGACCCACCTGCAGCGATCCCTGCCCTGCCCGGGGGAAGGGTGCCAGGCAAGAGAAAGGGGAAGACTCACCGCAGCTGCCTCCACCCGGGGTGCAGTGGGTCCCCCCGGGGCTGTGCCTACCCCGGCTCCCGGCCGGCCGGCGCTGGGCGGGGAGCGCCCTGTGGGCCCTGCAACCTCCGCCTTGATCGCAACCCAGGCTCAAATCCTTCCCCCGGCGCGCGCGGTTCGGCGGGGGGGTGGGGGGGTTACTTCCAGAAAAAAAATCCGCGCCCCCTCACCCTCCAGGCGAGATCCTTCAAGTGATGGGCGGGGAGCGTAGAAATTCCTTTTCTGCAGAGAGCGCGGAGCCGAACGGGCTGCACCCGGCCTCCACGGTCCGCTGCAGCCACAAAGCCGCGCCCCCGTTCCCCCGCCCCCCCGCTCGGCGCCCTATGGCCGGCCCGGGGCGGAGGCTGGGCCAGCCCGGGGTTGGCCGTGCTGGGGAGGCGGCGGCTGCCCAGGCGGTGGTGCGGCCCCTCCTCGGCCCGGGAGAGAGGTCGGGAGGCTGGAAGCCCAGCTCGCCGGCCCGCCCAGGTAGGGGTGGGGGCGGGGGCCAGGGTGGGGGGCGCCTTCCTAGAAACCCTAGCCAAATAGAGCCAGCGGATAGGAGCATTCCTAGAAATGCGGCGGCGACGTCAGCCTGGACCTGTGGGGACTGAGCCTGGGGTTCTTCAAACTGGGGGGACGGCAGACGCACGAGATTCCCCACTTCGATGACCCCGCTGTCCGGAGAGGGAGACGAGTCTAGGCTTCCCTCCTGAGGGGCAGGCAGGACTCCTCCAAATGTGCCCGGGGGATCCCCGAGCTGGAGTGCAGGGGTGCCTGAAATGGGGACGCAGCCACTCAAGATTCAGACCCGCCCCCAGTCCTGCCCTAGTCTTTCGGGAACACCCAGCGACAGTACCAGCAGGAGCTTTCAGCCCTTCCCCCAATTATCAACACCTGTCCCCTACCCCAAAACAGTGAAAATAACAGCAGCTTCCAACCCGGACTCTCCCACCTGCCCCGGGTGGCCCTAACTTCCTTCAGGGTGATCGGTGTGCTCTGGACCCCCACGTTTGAAACTGAAGGGACACGCTCTGTTCCCAAGAACTCCCCCAAATACTAGCCCACCTTTAGGCCAAAAAATAAAGTTATGTTTCCTCCTTGCCAATTCAATGTCACTTTGTTGCTACTTCCAAAGCCCTGGGCTCTCCAGAGGAGATGTGCTGGGGGGAACTGAGGGGTGGGGCAGGAGCGCGGCCTCTTCACCTGTTAAAGATCTGTCCTCTGCCGCTGACACCCCCACCCCCCACGAGCTACTTCTCCTTTCCAGCAGTAAGGGGCACACCCCCCAGCTCATCCCCCTCTTGAAATGTGCCCCACCCACACCCCTACCTAAGGACCCCCAAATCCATCTTAGAAGCAGCTCCACGTTCCCAAATAACTGAGACATGACCTGCCCCTCTCCGCCGCCCAGCCTCTGTGTGAAAACGTGACTGGACTGAGCCTCCCAGGATCATAAAAATGTATTTGCTGTCCTCTGTTGGCCAACGCCGGTCACACGCAGAAAATACATCACCGGACCCAACAGGAGGTCCTGTAGCCACAGGGGACTTCCCAGGGACCCCAGCCAGAAGGAATGAGCCAGACAGCCCCTTCTTCTCTTTCTGCTGCACCCCTCCCCACCTTAACCACCTTCCACCTGCACCGGGGTTTCCCATCTTGCAGCCAGCGCACAGGACTTTGATTGGCCCTGTGGCTCATATCCTCTTTCCCCCATTGGGCAATGCCGTGAAGTCTGAGATGGGGGTACTGGGGCCCCTGACGGATTGTTTCTCTGAAAGCAACTTGTTAGGGTGATGTAGCAAAAGGGAGATAGGTCAGACCCCTCTGAACGCAAAAGGCAGATCACTGGTGCTAACAGTCCCATTTCCTCCCCAGGACCTCCTATGTGCCAAGGACATCTTACTGAACTCATCCATTTTCTGGATGAAAAGACCAAGGCTTTGAAGTCAGTTATTTGTGGAATTAACACCTGCTTGCCTTCTATGTTCCAGGCACAGAGCAGGTGCTGGGGCCACAGTGGCCACAGTGGCAAATAGGACAAGTCCTTGCCCTCAAGGAACTTGTCACCTGAGTCACCAAGCAATCCCTGCAGTGCTGTTGTGGTTCAGGCACAGACGCTAGAGCCTGGTTGCCTTGGGTCAAGGTGCCCCAACACTGAGGTTGTCTACACCAAAGCTGCAGGGTCCTTTGTGTCCCCTCTTGCCAAGTAGATGAAAAGAGAAGCTGTGGGGTGTCGCCTGTGGCTCAAAGGAGTAGGGCGCCAGCCCCCT
This sequence comes from Galagoides demidoff, assembly GCA_963574575.1. Taxonomy (NCBI): domain Eukaryota; kingdom Metazoa; phylum Chordata; class Mammalia; order Primates; family Galagidae; genus Galagoides; species Galagoides demidoff. The sequence continues at coordinate 10,855 of CAUYQV010064549.1, forward strand.
ATACTGGTGGTGATGGGTTCAAACCTGGCCCCCAGCCAAAAAAAAAAAGAGAGAGAGAAGCTGTGTTCTCCTCTGCTGTTTATCACTAGCTTGGGAGGCCCAGGGCACTGCTAAGCCTCCTTGGGCCTCAATTTACTCTTTGGTAGAATAGGATTTATAAGGTTGCCTTGTAGGATACCTGCAGTATTGGGAACCATGGCTATTTGTGCTTGGTGTTACTACCTAGGGAAGGGGTTGTCTGAGCTGAGACTGCAAAGAGGAAGAGGAGCAGCAGGACAGCACCGGCAGCAAACACTAGGTCCCCAGGGGACCTGAAATAGTCTCTGTGGCTCAGGGTTCACAGAGGCTGCCCTCACTCAAGTCTGTGTGCTGAGCCACAAGGTTCTGGCAGCTCCCTCATACCCCCAAGTTCAGGCTCTGCTCAAACTCTGGGGTAGCTGGATGAATGCAGAAGGAAAAACCAGGCCCTGGTGGATCAGCAGGGCCTGTGTATGAGGCCCTGAAGGCCACCAGGGCCTGGCCTTTAAGATCTTGCATGTTAAACCCCCCTAAATATTGCCCTCCAGGTACCTGTGAGCCCTACCCTTGCCAGGCCTGGCTCAGTTCCCTGTGACTGAAGCTAGTGGTGAGCCTAAAATCTGGTTAAACACCGGACCTGCCTCCAGCCTCAGAAAACAACTGGCTTTTGGGGCTGGAAGCCCCAGAGGCCCACTCTGGCCTTCTCCCAGGAAAGAGCCCCCCCACACACACAGGTTCCTAGCCTTAGGGCAATGCGAAGGCCTGGGGAGACAATGGAGTGGCTGCCCTGGACGGCAGGAGGCCTGGAGAGCTGCAGCTGGGCTGGGTCCCAGGAAGAGGCCTGGCCTCCAGGCTCTTAGGCCCACAGAGAAAGGGTGTGCACAGGCCTCACTCTGCCTGTCTATGGGTTTCCCTCCCCTTGTGGTCTCGGGAAAGGCACCAGCTTCCAGTCACAGCCCTATCCTGAAGCTCCTAGAATATCAAAAATGAAAAACTTCCAAAGCAGATATATACAATTATTGTACAATAGGCTTTAAACGTTTACATTGAACAAATGTATGCTTGTAAAAAAACAGACACCCACAAATTCTTTGCCATGAAGTTATGCTAGACATGGGACAATGAATATACGCACTTCTGTAAGTGGTGTGACGGCGGACTTCTTCCCTCAGTCCTGTCAGAAGGAGGTTGGGCCCACCCTTGTGAAATCTTCTGTGAAAAGATTTCACCCTTGTGAAATAATATTAAGAATCTAGACTGAAAAATTCTACTGAATACAAGGTCTCAGGTCAGTGACCCACACAAGTTAGATCTGAAGTGGCCTGTAAACTAGGGTGACCAGATTTTAACATCTGTAAGGTGGGACAACATGGCAGGTGGGCGGAGTGGGGGCAGCGAGCCAGGGTGTGGGGCAGGCAGGGCCTGACAACAATGCAAACTTTGATAAGCAGTTCTCAATAATCACTTCTCAGCAATTATTTATTACAGTTTAACATTATAAAATTAACAAAAATAATATAAAACTCATATTCTGGTGAAATAGCCATATGGCGCCGATAACCGTATATTCCCTTCTTGTTCTCTAGCCTGTTCGTGCATTCTTTCCAAAAATTGGGACTTTTTTAAAACACCGCGGGATGCGGGACAAATTGTTGAAAAGCGGTACTGTCTCGCCAAAATCGGGACGTCTGGTCACCCTACTGTAAACCAGAGGTGTCCACAGCCCACTCCACTGCAGCCTCTGACCCTTGACAGGGAGCAACTGGGAAGGCCTTTCATTGTGCCCTTGCACACCTGCCTGGATGGTGTGTTTCCTCCTGTAAGGAACAACAGAAATTGAGCAGTGAAGTGAAACCACTCTCTCTGGTCTAGACCCTTAGGGCCTATGATGTTAGGTAGAGAGAACCACCAGACCTTCCTTGAGGCGACCCAGAGCCTTTAGAAAACATTCCCCATCCCTGTGGGCTTTTGGCCCTGCAATTGTGAAATGAAAAACTTGGGAAAAGTCAGAGCCTTGGATAGTTCCTTGACATGCAGGACAGATCTGATGATGATGACACAATTATTGAGTGCTTCCTGTGGGCTCTGTGTCTTATACTGCATCATCAAAGCAACCCCACAAACTGTCATTTACCCCCACTTTACAGATGAGGAAACTGAGGCTAAGGTATAGTGGTCATTTGCCCAAGATCCTCAGAGGGGAACTTGGAAGAAATGTGGTGGGAAGCTGGGTGCAGGCTGACAGCAGCCCCTTGTTTAGCTCTGTGGGTGGTATGGGGAGCTCCTCAGTGCAGTGTAACAGTTCCAGAGGCAGAGAAGGCAGGTAGGGTGAGCAGACAGAGGAAGTCACTTACTTGTGCATGGTCCTCCTCTGGGGGAGACTCCTCCACACTTTGGTGCTCAGGTCTGCCTGCTTGTGGGCTCTCCCCGCCCTCTACCCCAGTACCTCTCTGCACCTTCCAAGCCCAGCCCCAAGCTTTGGTTGGGTGAGTCCTCTCTATACATCCCCGTGGGCACCTGTCTCTTTCTCATTACACTGTGTCCATTTATTAGGACCCTGCCATTGGTCTGTGAAGCCCTGGTGGAGACAACCCACTGTCTCATGGATCCTGGCCCTGGCACTCTGCCAGGTTTACCACATGGTAGGGTTCTATAAAGATTTGTTAGAAAATGAATTTTAAAAGAGAAGAAAGGCACTGAAAGAATGCCTGAGTGGAAGGTGACATCTCTGTGACCATGTTGGGGCTCCCAGGCAGCTTGATGGACAAAAATACAAAGTCCCACAGACCCCACGGCTCGGCTGGGCAAAAAAATTCTCACTGGCACTCAAGAGGCTGGTTAAGAGCTCAGCTTCACAATGAAAAAAGAAGCCAGAAATCCACCTGGGGGCCTGGGATCAATTCTTAGTCTACCTGACTATCAGTTCCTTGGGTAGCAATAATGGCAATGTTAAAAGGATTCAACTGCACAATACCCATGAAGTGCTTATTTGGCCTTGCATGACTTAGCACTCAAAAAACGGTAGCAATCATTGTTTTCTATTAAATGTAGTGGTGAAAGGGCTATGCCTGTGCATGCTGTGAATCAGTTGACCAGTGCCAGGGGCTCTCCTTTTAGGATGTGGTTGGTTGTCCCTGGCATCAGCTTCATCCTTGCCCCTCAGCTGACCAAAACCAAAGTGAAGAACATATCAGTGTCTGGGTGGGTGGGCTGGCCTGGTTTGGTGGGGTCTGGTCATTTAGAGAGGCAGAGTTGGTTTCTCAGAGTTTCAGTAGAGTGGCCAATGTCAAGAAACTAGAAGAATGCCGGGAAATGCAGCCCAAGTGGAAATGTAAGAGTTGATCAACTTCCCTATCAGCACAGAACTCTTCTCTGGAACCTATATGACTAGGGTCATGGCCCCAACTCTCAGACCAATACCAAGTGCTGTTCGATTTTTTGTTTTATTATTTATTTTTATTTTTTGAGACAGAGCCTCAACCCATCGCCCTGGGTAGAGTGCCGTAGCGTCATCACAGGTCACAGCAACCTCCAGCTCCTGGGCTCAAGCGATTCTTCTGCCTCTGCCTCCCAAGTAGCTGGGACCACAGGCACCTGCCACAACGCCTGGCTATTTTTTTTTTTTTTTGATTGCAGCCATCATTGTTGTTTGGTAGGCCTGGGCTGGATTCCAACCCACCAGCTCAGGTATATGTGGTATATGTGGCTGGCGCCTTAGCCACTTGAACCACAGGCACCGAGGTTCTGTTGGATTTTTGGACCAGAGGTTGCAATTGGCAGCCCACAGGCCAGGTTGAGCCCACAGATGTATTTCATTTGGCCTGCAGAACATTTAAAATAATAATAAATTTGATTTAGTGGCCAACATTTTAAAATCAGGAAATTTCATATTTTAAAAAATCCAGATTTCTGGCTTTTCTTTAAAAAATCAGATGAGGGGCAGCACCTGTGGCTCAAGGAGTAGGGCACTGGCCCCATATGCTGAGGGTGGCAGGTTCAAACCCAGCCCTGGCCAAAAAACTGCAAAAAAAAAAAAAAAAAAGTTCTCTTGGCTCGGCGCCTGTGGCTCAATTGGCTAAGGCGCCAGCCACATACACCTAAGGTGGCAGGTTCGAATCCCCAGCCCGGGCCCACCAAACAACAACGAAGGCTGCAACCAAAAAATGGCCGGGCGTTGTGGCAGGCGCCTGTGGTCCCAGCTACTTGGGAGGCAGAGGCAGGAGACTCGCTTGAGCCCAGGAGTTGGAGGTTGCTATGAGCTGTGATGCCATGGCACTCTACCCAGGGG